>JABUIW010043787.1:152280-168593 GCA_013363375.1 Menidia beryllina
TTTACAAGTGTATGTACACTTTTGACCACAACTGTATATATATATATGTATATGCTGTCGATCTACGTTTCCACCCTTGTCTATGGCCATGAACTTTGGGTAGTGACTGAAAGAACGAGATCGCGGATACAAGCAGCCGAAATGAGTTTCCTCCGCAGGGTGGCTGGGCTCTCCCTTAGAGATAGGGTGAGAAGCTCGGCCATCCGGGAGGGGCTCAGAGTAGAGCCGCTGCTCCTCCACGTGGAGAGGAGCCAGTTGAGGTGGCTCGGGCATCTGATTAGGATGCCTCCTGGTCGCCTCCCTCGGGAGGTGTTCCGGGCTCGTCCCACCGGGAGAAGGCCCAGAGGAAGACCCAGGACCCGCTGGAGGGACTATGTGTCCCGGCTGGCCTGGGAACGCCTCGGGATCCCCCCGGAGGAGCTGGCGGAAGTGGCCGGGGAGAGGGAAGCCTGGGTTTCCCTGCTCCGGCTGCTGCCCCCGCGACCTGACCCCGGATAAGCGGAGGACAATGGATGGATGGATGGATGGATGGATGTTGTCTGCACTGATCTGTAGTTTTGTATCATTAAGTATGTTCCATATTTGTGCTGGTCTTATTGCTGCCTATGTTCTGTTTTCCTAGTTTTGTCTCTGCAGAAATTCATGATTGACTCTGCCCGGTTTCCCAGTGGATGCCTTAGAAGGAATTTGGTATCCGCTGGTTATCAGGTTTTGTCACTTTGTTTCTTTGTATTTGTGCTCTCTTTATTTCTTTGTCCTCCCACAGCCCCCAGGCAGGTTTGGCAGCAGGCTTTATGAATTTAAAACTCCCCTTGAAAAATTTGTTTAGCAAAAATTCTTTTGGCATTATGGCACAATGGCAGTCAGGGAACCATTGTACTTGCCATCATGCTGATCAGGACAAGTGGGGAAAAGAAATTTCCACAAACTTAGCCCAGCAGTTGAACGCAACCCCTATTTTTCCCGGTTTGTGTAGATGATACACAATTTAATGAACGTTGTGTAATTCTTTTCGTATCAGTGATCTTTTTTAAATCTCCTTTTCAAGTATCGGAGCATGTGAACTGCACACTCATTATTTGGGAGATTTGGTTGATCTTTCTTGAGGGGGAGTTGCATTTCACAGTGACTGTCCAGTTTCATTTTAAGTTTTTCTTCCATTATGGTTATGAAGCTTAAATATTCCTGAGATGAATTAGAATCCTCCGTTTCATGGACTTCATGATCTTGGGGTTACTTCCAATGGCTTCACCATAATCAACAAATAGGCTAACTATGGGTTGACTATGCTCAAGGTCAGTTTTTTTAGCTAATGGATCTTTGACGTTGCTACTTTTCGGGGTAACAAAGCCTGAAGACAGTTGTAACCTATGAGAAGTCTTACATCACCCTTAGTCAGTGGCACAATCTTCTCTGTAAGATGCTCTAGATGTGGCCATGCTCTTGCAGTTTTTGATATTGGAATGTGACTTGTATTATATTAGGAATGAACCCTCTTGAATGGGTTACGGGGAGAGAAATCTTCTTTGATCAATAGAAACCTCTCACTTGAAGTCCAACTTCTAATTTGGGATGACTGTATTTCTGGATGAAAGTGTGGAGAGTTTTAACTGCACAGCCAATACGGAAGCTTTTTTAGAGGTTTGTGATTTTCATTGCAGTTGTTCAATACTTTTAGATTCTTAATCTAGGACATTGCAGCCTGGTAGCCCATAAGAAAGTCTAAAAAATCCATTAACATAATGACAAATGCCATCTAATGCCAGTGAACTGAAGTGACCTCACTGCCCACTTACACACACAAACCTGCCACCTACTGTAGTGGATGTGCATTTAAACTTTAGTCTCGTATGACAGAAAAACAATGTTCCCCAGGATCAGACAACCCCCCCCGGCATCGCACCGTGCCCCCCCGTAATTTGACTGCCATAAGAAGTAATGTAAGTCAAATAGAATGTGACCAAGGCACAAACCTAGTGAGGGCACTCAATGAATTACAAGAATGAAAGGAATAGAGGAATAGAATGTGTGAAAGAGCTAGGATGCAACTTTCTCATGAACCCACCTGTTTCCAGTTACATGGGCAGTGTCAGGCAGTGTCCTCACATCCATCCTTGACCAGTCTGCTGAAAGATTAGACTGCTCTTGACTAAGAACTTTCCTGTGCGAAGTGATGGCAATATTGAATTGTGGACCATTGACCACAGAACATCTCAGTGATCCATTAGGATCGAAAGCCCTCACTCCAAACTACATATTAGCAATTAAATTGTTAATAAATCGCACTATCACCTGTAGAGTTTGTAAGGGAAGATATCTATCTGAAAAAAAGTTGGAAGAGAGTTCAGTTCTTGTTCAATTAAATTTGGACCAGGTGGAGAAAGGAGTATTTGCTGGATCTGTAGCAGAGGACCAAATGGACCAAGAACAGGATAAATAAAATGCTAAAATGAATGACTCTGTCTTGTTGCAAAATGAGAGCTGGCTAAGGCAGTTAAAGTCTTCCAAGGATCTCACGATGAGTCAGAAAAATCGAAGTGTTACTTAGTGACACAACACTAGACAGTAAAGGCACACTCACTTCCAAGCCAGTTTACTTAAAAAGGTCCATACACAAAACAGAGGCTAATTAAGTAGGTTAACACTTCAATGAGATGAGAGGTATGCCATTAGGACAGGGGTCACCAACCTTTTTGAAACGGAGGGCTACTTCATGGGTACTGAGTCACACGAAGGGCTACCAGTTTGATACACTCTTCTGAAATAATACATTTGCTCAATATGCTTTTAGCTATACTTTATTAATAATCATTAATGATACTCATATGTGACAACAGTGACAACAAAATGGGAAACATATCAATATCCACCACTTTATCTCTATTTATCTCAGCAACTGTTAAATTTTTAAATTATCACTTATTGTACATTACTACATTTACATAGGAGTTTTCAATTTCACTCATTTTCACTAGCCACTGACAAAACCTTTTAACAAATCATGAACTATGTTGCACCATGTTTCACAAAGTTATCAATTATCTAATGTTAAAGAAAAATCAACTCACATATTAAAAAGAAATCTGAAATCTCATGACCAAATCTTTAACAGATTGGCATTGCATGCTGTTCACCAGTGCATTGTAATCTGGTGTGTAACTTGACACTGCAATTGTGATAGCATATTTCAGATGTGCTTTTTCTGCCCATAGTGCGCTTCCCGGTGGGTAGTTAGCATGGTAGCTTTTGTGGCACGAAGTGAAGTGTCTCTCCACATTGTGCCGCTTTGCCGTCGCCACAGTTGCCCCTTTAATCAGACACACGCAGGTTTCTTTTACAGTCGTAAAAAAGAACTCCTCCTCCCATTCGTTGTGAAAGTGATAAGTTTCGTTTTTCTCCCATGTTTTTGGGGTAAGAAACTGCACCCATCTCAGCTGCGCCCGCTAGCTTACTCTCCACTGACACTGGTTTTGTTTTGTCACGTGCACAATACTGACCTTTGAACTAGAAAAAACTTAAACTTAATATATAATGAACATATTTTTAAGATATTATCATTTTAAATCAAATCTATATGAATGCAAGTGTGATTAAAAAAGAATAGCAAAGGAACAAAATGAAATTTTAGACGCAGCTCACTATTGAGTTGTGCTATTTTTAGAACAGGCCTGCGGGCGACTTGTGTGGTCCGTGCGGGCGACCTGGTGCCCGCGGGCACTGTATTGATGACCCCTGCATTAGGAGATGCCTGTTCCTGTACCTCCTGGTTAATTGCTTCCTGCCTCTCTGGTTTCTTTTCAAGTTTAAAGTTGAGCATGCCAAGAGCAAATGCATTTTTAACATTTTTACTTAAGTGTCTTTTTTTTGTTTTTTGGTGGCAAAATTAACGTCTTTGTAATGAAGTTTCAATCCCAAATGCACAGTGAGCCTTCTCCCATCCTCAGAAGATTGTACTTTTGACAAGTCCATACTAAAAAATATACAAGTGTGTTCTATATGTATTCTGTATTGAGAAATGAATGTTATTTATCCACCTTCCCTCAAATTCAGGCAGCCATTCCAAGACTCTCTATTCATCACTAATCATCAACCCTCTGTACAAATAAACTAATTTTATAAATTACGTCTGTGTGGCAGAATTTGAGTCCTTGTTGTTGTCCCTTACACTTAATTAGCAAATGGCAATTGTTTTTTGAGAACAGGTTGTTCACAACCATTGTATTCAAATAAATAATTTGACGCCAATAAAAGTCTATACCATGTCGTAATGCTGATGTCACTTTAGCTTTTATAGTATGGAAAATGTAAACCTCATATTTTGATTTTTTTACTTATATTTAATACGTTTGAATTACCTTACCAGAACAGTAAGATTTATCAATCAGCTTTGTGCCAACTGTTTTTTCGCCTGATGTAAAAGCAAGAAGCTTTTCTTGTCCAAGAATTTGGCCATGAAAAATAAATCGGTTATTTGGTTATTTATGAAAATACTTTTACTATTTTCATTACTGTTGTTTTTGTTGGTTGATGTATTATCACTATCATGATTAAAGTCTATAAAGTCTATTTAAATGTCAATATAAATTTCAAGATTCAAAATTATAGGCATTGTGGTCAGCACTGTTGCCTTGCATCAAGAAGTTTCATGGTTCGAGTCTCTGGGGGAGTTGCATGTTCTCTGTGTCTGCTTGGGTGCTCTCTGGGTACTCTGGCTTCCTCCCATCTTCCAAAAATATGCATGTTAGGTAAATTTGACACACCAGACTGTATGTCTCTCTGTAGTCCTGTGATCAACTGGCGACCTATCCAGGATACACCCTGCCTCTACAGCCCCCTGTGACCTTGTTGGGAATAAGCGTATAGAAAACAGATTGATGGAATATTATCTCATTGCCATGTGTTTATGTTGTGGTCACTGTGTATTTCTGACGCTCCCTTACAGAACCTTACACTGCACCTTGACAGTTGTTAATAACCCTGCTCTGTGACATAATGGTTTGACAACAGACCAGCCATTACTTGAACAAAATAGAATACACAATTCAACATAGTTATCATGCACTTCACTGTAGAATGACAATCTGTGCAAATTCATTGGACAAAGAAGACCAATTTGTGACCATATTAAATGCATTACTTGCAGTATCAATATGTGTTTTAGATTATTAACAACTGGCCTATAAATTGGGCGGAGGCCAGGAAAACCTAAATCAGCAGCATTTACTAATACAGCAAAAGTATGATCCAGGCAGCCTGACAAATAAACAAGTATAGTCAAATTATCCTTTATTTGTAGACAAATACTTTGATTATGATGTAACCTGTAGCCTTAGTAAAATAAACAGCATCACTGTTGCTATGTAGACTGCCAAGAGGTCTATTTATTAGTACAAATTAAACTGGGAACACCTCTAGAGAATACTGATGTTAATGTGACCAGAAAAGAAAACCGCATTGAAGGAAAAATATCATTTGTTTACCTGATTTAGGGTACGTGACAATCCATATGTCGCTGCTTCTGAGGGAGAAATTGGCAATGTCATCCATTTTTCCCCTGCAGAAGGGCGGCAGCCGGACTCCATGAAACTCGAAATATTTACTCTCGAACTCAATCGGTGTGCTCGGCGTGTCTACCTCGCTCTCGGCCATCCTCTAAATAATCCAATAATCCACGCTAGAAAAAAAACAAAACAATGCGATAACACAAACAGTTTTTCTTTCAATAACCTGAGAGATGAATATGGCAGTGGTCTAATTGACTTAACTGTTTTGATTCAGCCACAATGCCAAAGCTCACGACGGATGCTGCAAAACAGGCAGCAAAAGATTGTCTTATACAGCGAATCAGGCGACGGCGAAATGATGCAATGCGCGCACACTTGAGCTAACATCAGGACCACTCTCAGAAAAGGGATGCATTCAGCTGACTGGGGTACGTGAAGGGAACCTTTCCAGAATGCTCGTTAGTGTATTCGAGTCTAAAAGTTCACAATGCCAAGCGAACGTTCACTGAGGGTTGAGATGGGAAGATTTCTCAACAGAAAATTAACCTAAACATTTACCTAAAATCTTTATCCACAAATCTTAGTCTTGCTCACTTGCCTTTTTAGTCTCCCAGTTTCCCTCAGCCTTCGGTGTCTGTTAAAACACCCAGTTCCCTGATAGTTACATAGCCTACTTTGTGATCGCGTTATCTAGTATACAGTTTACCTATAGGCTATGCTTTATATGAAGTAACATATTGACTTTGATACCCTTATTTAACTTGACCACAAAACTTTTTTTTTTAATTTAGTGAAGAAACAGAATTTTTTGTGGTGTATGGAATTTGCAAGGTATACGCTGATATCTCTCAATACAGTTTATGCTATTTGGATTCTCTATTTCTGCCTGAATTTCTTATACAAATAATTTATCTACAAAATAACAGAATTCAGTCAATTCATTTTTACAGTGTATTGACTGATCATGTGTCTGTAATCGCACGCATGCGCGACCCGTTCCGAAACGTGTATTGCCTTTACTGTGCCTTGTAAATTTGAAATATATTACTTAACACTTCACGGGCCTTCTGTTCCTTTTCGTGGGTTGATTGGAAAGGGGCTGGTTAATTCTTAGAGGCCAAACTTGGAGCATATATTATCAATAGTTCAATTTAAAACGAGCTAAAACAGTTTGGGTTTTACCACAATTTAGTTTGACTTTCGAAGTGTTGATAATTCTGACAGTAGCTGAATGCCTCATGAGCATCTGATCAAGATAGTGGTTGTGTGAACTCTAACTTTCGTCGAGCAGCGACTGTGTAATTCCTGTGTGATTCCCTGCCGGGGAATGTAACATCATGTTCAACTTAAACGGTGGCTGGAACCTATCTTTTGCCGGCTGTGGATTTTTGGGAATTTACCACATCGGAGTTGCTAGTTGCTTGCTGGAGAAAGCACCCTACCTTGTTAAAGGGGCGACGAAGCTGTACGGGGCCTCTGCTGGTGCTCTGACAGCTTCGGTACTTGCTAGCCAGGCTTGCATAGGTTAGACGCTTTTTATCATTTTATATTGATTACGGTTAAAAAATCATGAGTGATACCAAATTCTAGATTAATGTGTTAATTACTCACAAGATTATGGCACGGGTGATATTTCTGTGTGACTGTTCAGTTGAGTAAAACGTATTTAAAGCCTGCAAGTTGTCTCTTTAACTGATTTATGTTAAGGTAAGGTAATAACTGTTTGCCATTTAATTATAATGTTTGTATTTATTCATATACCAGTATTTGAATCAATGGCAAGGTTTCCCCTTGCCTAGCATGAATAAGCACAATCATCAGAACTGATATGAACAAACAAGTCTGTGTCCAGAGCGCCCTATGCTCACTGACAGATAAAGAGGCAGCAGTGAGCTCAGCTATAAAAAAGAAGGAATGCCCATGCCACAGTTGACAACTGTCCTTACAAAATATTCAGTCACAGAATCAATCAATTTTTTTTTTTTAAGTTATTCCACAAAAACATATAGCTTCAAAGTGGTCATCTTTGCAATCCTTTTTTTGTGTGTGTAATCTTTTTTTTTAGCAAAATGCTGTGAAGATGTCCTTGAGGTCGCAAAGGAAGCCAGGAAAAGAAATCTGGGCCCACTTCATCCAACCTTCAACTTGGTGAAGGTGTTGAGGTCTGGTCTGAATCGTGACCTACCATCTGATGCTCATGTCCTGGCCTCGGGGAGGCTCTGTGTCTCTCTGACCAGAGTGTCTGATGGGGAGAATGTGTTAGTGTCTGATTTTAGTTCCAAAGAGGAGCTCATACAGGTGTTTTGAGTTGTTGATTGTCTTACATGACACAGGAAATGCTCTGATGCTTTGGTTTTCATGGCTTAAACTTTATGTTGTGTCCACAGGCACTGATCTGTAGCTCTTTTATTCCTGTCTACTGTGGGCTGATTCCTCCTACTTTCAGAGGAGTGGTAGGTACAAGGTTAAATTAGTGTCAAATTAAAGTTAAGATTTGTTTTTGCTGTTATAATTAGTTTCATATTTGGTTGCTTGATTAAATTTCACAAGTTAAAAACAGAAATGTAGTAATCAAGCAGAAAGCTGCTTTCTGATGTCATCTTCACTGTTTGACATAATCAAGTTATGAAACCCATTTCGCCTTAGGTATTGCGAGGAATTGCCTGATCATATTTCTTTTCCAATTTTATATTAAAAAGGTTAATACTATGACATACTTTTTTTTTTTTAAAGTCTCATTGCAATTATTTCAACTCTTAACATTTCTCATTTGTTTGTTTGATTGTTTTTTGCTTTGTCTTGTGCACAGACCAACACATTTTTGTCTTGTGCATAGACCAACACATTTTTATAGGTGGCAAACTACATTTCACAATTTGGCCCTGAGCTTTTATAACTGCAAAATTGTATTAATTTCTAATCACACAGCTCTTTGATAGCGATGCATTTTGTAGTTTGTTTCACCAAAGTAAAAGTCAGATTTTTTGTCAATATCTGCAATATATAAACAGACATACTAATTAACTGCAGTTACATGACTCAAGAGGAAGAAGAGTAATAAGTTCTAAAATTATGTTAAAGTATTTTATTTTAAAAGATAAAAGATAAGTATAGACTATTCTGACAGTTTCAAAACAGTAAGCAGTAATAAGTATGTATAAAAGAAGTAGATATAAATGTAAAATATAACCAATGAGGTTATATTTTACATTTGATGATGTATTAGTGGTTGCAAATACTTGTCAAATGAGCAGTGTAGAAATGTCAACATAGTAAATAATTAAACATGTAAATAATGAAAAAAAATCAAGTTTTTCAATCGTATGAAATAGGTCTATAATCTTTAAATCCCATGTCAGATGTAGAAAAATAAATTACTAAAAAGCCAAGATTTGTCCTAGCATTTTACCATCAGCCAATCAGTGACCTTTAATATGTCAGGTAGGCATTTATCCATACAGGGGCTTCATTTTACTTTCTTTTCGACAATTCATAGAGATTTTACAACACTTAAAATAAAGTAAAATCCTTCTCTGTAACCTTTCCCTTTTGTTACCAGATTTTTCATCTTTAGTTTATATGAGTCTGCATGACATCTTACCAAATCATGATGTATGGAAACCTTTTAAGTTTGTACTCCAAGAGGGAAATCCTAAGCAAGTGATAACTCCTGGACTTTCTTTTTAAAGTAGCAGGGTTGTAAGAAGTACCCAATATATCTTTATTTTACAGTTTTTTTATGTTGATCAACCATGATAATTTAAGTCCTGAATCAAAATGTTTTTAGAACTTATGCAGTTAAAAGGTTTTATCTTGAGTGGTACTTTACTATGGACTGGGGAGACTTTAGTTCAGAAAGAAGCAAGGTTTATGGTAGAGCCAATTAGAAGAAATCCAAAACAGATTTTTGTGTTACTTCAAAGTAACGCATGAGTGTTACTATGAGTTTCTATGAGTTTCAGAGGCTGACACAGTAAAAGTAAACAAGCATTATTTGCATATCTTTTCACTCCCTGTGTTTTGTGTCTTTAGCGTTATGTGGATGGCGGTATAAGTGATAACATGCCACAGTCAGAACGCAAAAACACCATCACTATATCACCTTTCTCTGGTGAGAGCGACATCTGTCCACGGGACAATTCCACCAGCTTCCACGAGCTACGTTTGACTAACACTAGCATCCAAATGAACATGGGCAACATGTATCGCCTTAGCAGGGCTCTGTTTCCTCCAGAACCTAAGGTGGGCTCTGTCTGTCTGTCTGTCCGTCCTTCCATCCGTACATATTTGCGTACGTATGTGCGTCCGTGCGAACATGCATATGTGTGTACGTACATATGTGCGTATGCAACTCTTCCTTTTATTGCATTTTTCTCTACAGGTATTGGCTGAGATGTGTCAGAGTGGTTACAAGGATGCTCTGCGCTTCCTACAGGAAAACAGTGAGTACTCTACCAATATAGTGAGTAGGTCAGTCTTAAAGCCCTGTAAAAGCCTGATTAAGACCCATTATTTGACCCAGTTTAAACAAGGAAACATGTAAAAGACAAACAGTGTGTCTTGAGGACTCGCTGGTGATGGCCTAGCCTTCCTTTACCTCCTCCAAGACTCAACATTTTCACATGCACCACATGATAACATCTCTGGAGTGACCATTCAAGGTGATGGTTCCCATTTTTTAAGGAAGGATACTGGGAATTTTAAGCCAGGGTGTGAGAAGAATGACAAGTCTGGGAACCAGCAGGGAAGTAAGCTTTTCCAGAACTAAGTGCATGTTTCCTAACTCTTAGTCAGAAGGTGAAACTTTCAGTTTATTGTTCCCTCTTTTTTTTCTATCCTCACCTGTTTATAAAAGCTTGGTAGTGACTGAAAGAACAAGGTTGTTAATACAAGTGAATGAAATGGGTTTCTTTTTTGGTATCATTCAATGCTTTAGATATATTTCTAGGTTGATAAGCTCGCAAATCTGGAGGAAGCAAAAAGTTGAGGTATTGCTCCTCCACATTAAAAGAAGTCAGTTAAGGCGGTTCAGATTGTTTCTGATTGAGGAAAGAGAAGCGCTGTATCTGCAATATGGTAATGGATTTGAAGTGTTTTTTGTCTGTTTGTTAATGTGGTGTGTTTTATATAAAAGCCTTCCAGTTGCAAGTAGACTAAATTAAATTAATACTGTAGTGATTATCTGCCTGTATTCCCAACTGCAGCCTATGTGATTTTTCTTTTCAGATCTGCTACTGCACGACTGTCCCACCTCTGGCCCTTCAGTGGCAGAGACCTCCATCAGTTGCTGCACACCAAGTGAAACAACCAAAGAGTGGGTACTTCGGAGACTCAGGCTACTCCATAAGCATCAATGGTGTTTGGATGAACAGTTCAGTCTTCCTACCCCAATAAAAAATGGTATGTCATCCCAGATGGATTTCAACACAATGATTGTGAATAACAATAAAATTATCCTGTGCTTTTGATTGATCATGTTTGTTTTGTCTATCAGTTTTCTGCAAGGCCTGCCAAGACAAGTCAGGCCTGTATGCCAAAGTGTTCAGTATGTTGCCTTTGAGAGTGGCTTCTTATATGCTCATGCCATGCACTCTTCCTGTTCAGTCAGCTTACTCAGTGGCCCAGAGGTAAGATTTATGTGCACAGGAATTTTCTGATGTGCCCTTATATTAAATTGTGACCTATATTAATATTCCCACATATACATATATTCATAACTTAAACTATCATCTTACAAAGGTTTGTGGAGTGGATCCCAGAAGTGCCTGCTGATGTGCGCTGGCTTTTTGGTGTAGCAGGTGATGTATATAGACAAGCCTGGAGAGCAAAACCAACCAGTTTCATCAGGTAAAAGGATTTTCAATTACTGGTGGTTTATTCATACGATAACCCACTGAAAGAGTAAAATTCTAAGATATGCGTGAAACAATAAGTTTATGTGTTTTGTTTTTAGTCTCTTACTGCTTCTGTGTATGAATTACACTTGAAATAAATTCAATTCTACCACATTTTGTTATTAATGAAACAGTGAACCATGCCTGAGGAAATGCATCAGTGTGATACCATTACATTCGAAGAATGAAAGCTCCATGCAGAACGACATGTTGCCTGCTCTTTCTTCAATTGACCTCCATGGCAACTACTGGGAGATCCCAAAATTGACCTCATCCAATAATCATGATCTTCTCATTGCCCGCTCCTCCCCAGAAAACGTCTGCTTCTACATCAGCCCAGAGGATAGACCACACCATGATGTACAGCAATGAAATTATTCAGATCTTGATAAGATAAGATGTCACAATGAGGTACAAGTGGATTGATGGGTTTAAACAGTCTAATTAGTACTGTTAAGCTGTTGGTTAAAAATAACTGTATGATGTAAACAGACTGCATTTAATTATACTCTGCCTGGCCAAAAAGACTAAATTTTTTTGATGTTTTCAGACTATTTTGAAACCATTTTTTCCTAAATTGTATGTATTTTCTCTCAACAGCTCCTTTATTACATGGCCAAGATTGTGTAATGTTTATTAAGGGGTGTTGGAGGTATAAGTTTAAAGTCTTCTTAGTTAGACCCAAAACACTAATGTTTAGGTCTTGATTTTGTTTCAGCCAATTGATTTGTAAGAGCGACTTCTCTAAAATTTCTTAAAACTTAAAACTAATCCTACCATTTTCATCATTGTCTTGTCTGTACCATTAGAGCAGATTAAAAAAAACATAAATCGTATTTGGAAATACACCTGGTCATTCAGTATATCCAGATGGTCAACTGACCTTATGGCATTGGGATACAATGTTTCAAAATCCTGAGCTACTGCAGTAGCTCCAGATCGGTTGTTTAAATAACTTAATTGATTTAGTCTGTGTTTTTGTATGTTTTTTTAGTAAATCAATATTTGCTGTGCAGTGTATGTGCAGAAGATATTTGGGACTTTTTTTCTTAACTAAGGCAAAGGTATGAGTTTTCATGGGACTAAGTCTGTCTTCAGTATTTGTAACATTTTGTTCATCAGGTACAACCCAGGCCAGGCAAACTTACTAAGATTAGCTACCGTTTGTCAACATTAAACTTGATGATCATTAAAAACCTTTAAAAAATATCTTTTAGAATTTTTGTTTAACACACAGACTTGATTTCTGAGGAATTAATTAAATGAGAATAAGACACGTATGTTTTATATTTTTAGCTGTAAGTTTTGGCACTTCACCACTGTTAGTCATTGATTAACAATACGTTAACAAATTAGTATAGTATTTTTACAGCAACAAGGTGATTCCAAAGAACTATTAACTGAAAAACCTAGCACATCTCAGAATAGTGTGATATCTATTCCTAAAATATTTTAGGCCTATATGCAGTCATGGAAAGAAATTTTAGACTACTTTCTGTCCCACTTTCTTCTTAATTTTAATTGGAAATTTTTTAAATGTACATTTGTTTGGATAAATATAACAAAGAATAGCTCATAGGAGTTATTTTGTGATCATTTTCTTAAGTGACAAAATTTCTAAGATACATATACAAGAATTTAAACTGAGCTAATATCTACCTAATCTTCTGTGGTTTCCTTGATTATAACCAAAATTGCTTAAGTTTTTCCATCAATAGCTGTGACATAGTTCAGCTTAAAGCTTTTAGCTTTTAGGCATTTCATGGGCTAATAATTTTTCCAATGTCTGAATCTACTTGTTTTTAGTATATACATACAAGTATTTATTTCTCTTTCTAGTCCTTTTGGTCTTAGGTCCTAACAGATTTTGGTGGTGCTCTCTATATGGTGGAGCCCCCTCATCCCACTACAGACATTGTAACTGCAATCATTCCAAAGATTTTGCCTAATGGTATTTTGGTATGGTGGTTAGCACCATCACCTCAAAGCAAGTGGGTTCTGGTTTCAAGCCCCCATAGAGATTTACAAGAGCCACCAAGTTGCCATACAATTTTCCAGTCACTATAATGAATTGACCCTTGTCATCTGGTGAAGTGCTAATTGGTGTGAAAGGAACATGTAGAGGCAGGGATGGGTTTAGCACTTGTCACAAGGAGTGAGTTTGTCGGGATATATGTCTGTGTGTGTGTGTGGGTGTGGGTGTGGGTGTGGCTGGGTTTTTCGATGATTGCTTGATAAATTTCACCTGTGTCTGCCTATGGATCTTATTTTTTGTTTGAGACAGAGAGGCTAAATATAGGGTGCTGATATTTTCTGTTGACCGCAAAAGTAATCACAAATTAATCACCAAAGTTTACCACGAAAGTATTTTGCAAGTTAATTCACAATCTTGTCACAAAGTGTGTTGTGCTGAAAGAGTCAAAATAAACACCCTTCAAGCAGTATTGGATTCAAGTTTCCTCCTTTCCTCCTTCCCTCATTTACTAACTTGGTTTTCGATTGACAGTACATTGTCAACAGAAAGTCAGAGTTTCAGATCCTTCCAATGCTTCACTGGATTTGTGCACTTTGGACCACCTAACCACTTCGGATGGTAACTGTGAGTAACCTTGAATGAAAGGAAGAAGCATATCACAGCCGATGGAGCTTGAAACTCAGTATATTCATGCTGTGAAGTTTATACTTGCACAGCTGATGATGGTTACTGCTGCATATTGGATGCAATTGGATACTGTGGCTACTGTTTGATGTCCTGTTTCCTAAATTCCTCACGACCGGAAAGACTGTTGGGAAGATGAATTGCTTGTTTGTGCAAATCAAAGTGAAGATGGATGTTGGTGCAGTTACTGCTGAAATTCATGCTTGAAGTGGAGAGGAGATTTGGAAGCAATGTTGGATTATTCTTTATGGATTAGGATTTGTGCCAAAACAAAGCAGCTGAGTTGGATGTGACTTTGACGCAAATGTGGAATGTGACATATTTTTAGAACTTCTGTTGCGCACACACTGTTTGATGTCAATCAAAACTGGATCAAATACAAATCATTCTGAAACTGTTAAAAGGAAAGTCATTCTCACTGAAAAGGTGTTGGGTTGTAAAATGGAGAAACTTTAAAAGAAAGTAAGAGTGAATAAGATTAAATGAGTCATCAATGCTTTAAAAGAACTAATGGAGAGTGATGTTAATGTTTCGCAGGTGCAAACTCAGCCTGATATCTTCATTCAGTTACACTAGGAGACAACTTCTCTGCATGAGTCAGTGATGGAAATATTACCTGATGTGGAAAAGGATAAACAGCAAGTCTGGTTTGCAAGTGTCAATAAATACAAAGGATTCATTGAGGGTGTGACACAGTGGCTCTTGGGAATAAAGAAAACAGTATCCAATTAAATTCAATTTTATTTATATAGAGCCACATCACAACAACAGTTGTCTCACAGCGCTTTCCAAACAGAGCAGGCCAGACCCTACTCTGAAGTTAATTACAGAAACCCAACAATTCCCACCATGAGCAAGCACTGGGTGACACAGGCAAGGAAAAACTTCCTTTTAACAGGCAGAAACCTCGAGCAGAACCATGGCTCAGGGTGGGCGGCCATCTGCCTCGGTCGGTTGGGGGTGAGGGAAAGAGAGGGCAAGAGATGAAGACTGGATGAAAAATGGCAATGATATTAATACTAATGATAATGATAGAAGTTATGACAGCAATAACACTATGCAGAGTAGTAGCAGAGCAGGAACAAGGGGGCAGCAGGAAACTCCCAATCACAGATCCAGACTCCACAGCTCTAGGAACACCTGCAGGAAGTGATAGGAGGAGACTCCCAACCACAGATCCAGACCCCAAAGCTCCAGAGCCAAGAACGTCTGCAAAAAGTGATAGGAGGAGAGAGGAGAGAGGAGGGGGACGAGAAAGCACACAACTACGGGAAAGGGAGAGAGTCCATTTAGTAACATCGTTAATGGAATGAGGTTGCACTGGAAGAGAGAGAGAGAAAGGAGAGGGGAGCTCGGTGCGTCATGGGAAATGCCCCGGCAGTCTAGGCCTATAGCAGCATAACTAGGGGTGGGCTTACCCTAACTATAAGCTCTATCATAAAGGAAAGTCTTAAGCCTACTCTTAAATATAGAGACGGTGTCTGCCTCCTGGACCCAAACTGGAAGCTGGTTCCACAAAAGAGGACTCTGATAGCTCCCACTCTACTTTTCAAGACTCTAGGAACCGCAAGTAACCATTCTGGGAGCGCAGTTCTCTGGTAGGGCAGTAAGGTACTATGAGCTCTTTAAGATAAGATGGGGCCTGACCATGAAGAGCTTTGTACGTGTGGTAATATGCCATGTAGGCCTGGCCACTTGAGGGACAGAGTTCTGATTGGCTGTCTGCACTGCCGATCGGGCCATAAAACCGCCTCTTGGTTGCTGTTCCCCCTTTGACCTCTCACGAAGGCCCGCCCCCGGCATTCACTTCCCCATTTGTCCGCGTCCCGCGGCAGGTAAGGAGATTACAACGTCTCCAATTTAAACCACAGAGTCGTCCGCTAATAGTGTTCTTTATGGTAGTACGGACCCACGTTGAGACATGTGCAGACCGAGGAGCCATTCCACGTCCTAACGGTGAGGGATCGGGCCCGTGGTTGGCCGTTAGTTGGTAAATGCTTAGTTGTATATATTCTGTCTCCAGGTGTTGTTGTCGCTTCCCCTGCTTCTCTCTGCATGGCTTGCATGTTTTAATGCCTTAAATGGTAAGTAGTGGCTGTCGCTGGTGCATGAACTCTTAAATTCTAAATTCTAACTGTCCTCCATTTCTGACCTAGACGCTGCCATTTTGTCCTGTTTGTTTGTGTCCGAGCATGCTCGCGTCTTAATAGCACGCTAGTACCGCATCGTCCCTGGTCGGTGCTCCGTTGGCACCCT
>JABUIW010043787.1:193593-218479 GCA_013363375.1 Menidia beryllina
CTCTCCCCTCTGTAAAAGAGTAGCGTGCTGGACCTGGGGGGGGAGAGCTGGAGCAGGACACCAGCCACGACACGGAGCAGAACAGGCGAACTGCCGTCTAGCAGAAAGCCCAAGCCGGGCGGGCGTGTGAGTGAGTGTGCGTGTGTGTGAGAGTGTGTGTGCGTGTGTGTGAGAGTGTGTGTGCGGGTGTCACACACATTCTGGAAAAATAAACCTGTTACCCACAACATCTTTGGTCTCAAAAGACTCTGTCGGGGCACCCACAGTGGCACGACTGCCACAGTGACAAGAGCACATATGAACACTCTTATGCTCGAACATGGTGTTCGTTATGGAGAATCTGTGCCGAGCTCAGAAGTCCAACAACAAAACACCACTCGGGCTCAAGCTGGGGGGGGCAGTCCTCCCAACCACACCCCTCCAGGTCTCACTGTCATTGCCCACGTGAGCGTTGAAGTCCCCCAGCAGAACAAGGGAGTCCCCACGGGGGGCACCCTCCAGCACCCCCTCCAAGGACTCCAAAAAGGGTGGGTACTCTGCACTGCTGTTAGGCGCATAAGGACCAACAGTCAGCACCCGTCCCCCCACCCGAAAGTGAAGGGAGGCAACCCACTCGTTCACAGGGGTAAACCCCAACGTGCAGGCACAGACTCCTGCTCGGCGCCTCTCACCAGGGGCAACTCCAGAGTAGTAGAACATTTAACTTCTCTCAAGAATGCTGGTTCCAGAGCTGGTCCCCGTCTCCGGCCGCCACCCAGAACACAATGCACCCAATCCCTTTGGCCCCTCCCATAGGTGGTGGTCCCATTGGAAGGTGGACACATGTTGCCTCTTCGGGCTGAGCCCGCCCAGAATCAATGGCGCTCGCCAACACGCCCCTCCTCTGGGTCCAGCTCCAAGGTGACCCTGGTTACCCGCATCCAGGTAAGGGAACACTGGATCCATTTATCGCAATCATCATAAGGGGTCGTTTGGGCTGCGCTTTGTCTGATCCCTCCCCTGGGAACTGTTTGCCTTGGGTGACCCTACCAGGGGCTTGAAGCCTCGGACAACATAGCTCCTAGGATCACTGGGACATTCAAACCCCTCCACCAGGATAAGGTGGCAGCCCATTGTTACACACTTTCTTTTGATTCTCACCTGATAATGATAAAAAAGTAGTTAGTGAGCAGAGCTTTTAATTGATCTGACCTGAAATTCATCGTGGCTGTGTACATCACAAAAGAGGGTCAAATGATGAAGAAAGTCATGTAAATCAACACTTTGCTGTCTGTAGTTCTCCTACTCTCTCCCAAAGCCGTCAACAGCACAACAATTCATTATACAAGTATAATGTATAATTATACAAGTAGAAAAGAGTAACTATTAAAGCAGAAAACACAATTTTGTCTGAAGTGAAATTGTAGTCGTTAGTAACTATCAGCAAAATATTTCATTGAAACTCAATTTTTACTTTTCTTGTTTATGTTTATGCATTTGGCAGACGCTTTTATCCAAAGTGACTTACAGAGTAGACACAATATTACATTTCTCATCACTATGACAATAAGCTATATAGAGGAGAAACACTGATCAGAGTCAGTGGTGACAGCAAGAGATAGAGGTTGAGGGGACCACAGAAGGAGTTGTGGGGGGGGGTAGAGGTACGGGTTAGGATTAGGATAGGAGATGCTCTTTGAAGAGGTGGGTTTTCAAGAGTTTCTTGAAGACAGACAGGGACTCTGCTGTTCTTGTGGCGCTTGGTAGGTCATTCCACCATCTTCGAACAACACATGCAAACAGTCTGGATTGTCCTAAGCGTGGTGAGGGCACTGCTAGACGACAATCCATTGATGACCGGAGTGATCGAGTTGTGACATAAGCCTTTGCAAGAGGATTCAAGTAGATGGGAGCCGTACCCTTAAGCACTTTGTAGGCTAGCATCAGGGACTTGAATTTGATACGGGCAGCCAGAGGTAACCAGTGGAGTTCAATGAACAGAGGGGTGACGTGAGATTTTTTGGGCTGATTAAAGACCAGACGCGCCGCCGCGTTCTGGATCATTTGTAAAGGTTTTACTGTACAGGCTGGGAGACCAGTCAGGAGTGCGTTGCAATAGTCAAGGCGGGAGATGACCATAGACTGCACCAGGAGCCGGGTAGCATGTTTTTTTAGGTACGGCCGGATCTTTCTTATGTTTAGTAATGCGAAGCGACAGGATCGAGAAACAGAGGCAACATGATCTTTAAAGGTCAGCTGGTCATCAATCATGACACCCAAGTTTCTTGCTGCCTTTGATGGAGTCAGAGAGAGGGATTCAGTTTGGATAAGAATATTGTGGTGAATAGTTGGTTTGGCTGGAAAGACAAGCAGTTCAGTTTTTGAGAGATTCAGCTGGAGGTGGTGGGCTTTCATCCATTTTGATATGTCAGAGAGACAGTCTGAGATGCGTGCTGAGGCCGAGTGGTCATCAGGTGGGAATGACAGATAGAGCTGTGTATCATCAGCATAGCAGTGGTAGGAGAAACCATGTGATTGAATGATCTGGGCCAAAGAAGTGGTATATATAGCAAAGAGAAGAGGTCCAAGTACTGAACCTTGAGGAACCCCTGTGGCAAGGTGGTGCGCTGCAGAAGTGTGACCAAGCCAGTATTTTAAATGATCAACCAGTGAGGTACGATTCAAACCAGGAGTGTGCTCTCCCTGTGATGCCCATGCTCGAGAGTATATACAGAAGGATGTCATGATTGACTGTGTCAAATGCGGCTGATAAGTCAAGAAGGAGAAGTACTGAGGACTTGTCAGTTGCTCTTGCCTCTTTTAAGGCTTCTGTCAAAGACAACAGAGCAGTTTCAGTGGAGTGGCCACTTTTAAACCCAGATTCATTTGTATCAAGGAGTTTGTTTTGTGAAAGGTAGTCTGTGACCTGCTTAAAACTGCCCTTTCAATGGTCTTTGACAGAAATGGAAGCAGAGAAACCGGCCGATAGTTTTCCACCTGAGTTGGTGGGAGAGAGGGTTTTTTGAGCAGAGGTGTGACCAAAGCTTGCTTGTATGAGCTAGGAAATGTGCCAGATGTCAGCGAAGCATTGATCACATGTGTGAATGCTGCAGTGGGAGTTATGGACTGGAGTAAGTTTGTAGGAACTGGGTCCAGCAGGCATGTAGTTGGACAGCTACATGTGAGAAGTTTGGACACATTGCTCTCAGTGAGAGGAGCGAAGGAGGAGAACAAAGCAGTAGGACTTCTGCTTGTATATGTACTGTGAGAAGTTTCATGTGCAAGCCATTCAGTAAACTGTTTGCTTATAGCTGCCACTTTGTCAGTAAAAAATGAGGTGAACGAGTCTGCCGTTAAGCTAGTAACAGGTGGCGGAGGAGGAGGGTTAAGCAGAGTTTTGAAGATGGAGAATAATTTTCGAGTGTCGGTTGTACTGTGAATCTTATCAGTATAGAAAGTATTTTTTGCATCAGTGATGCTTAAAGAGAATGCAGACAGCAGT
Organism: Menidia beryllina; assembly: GCA_013363375.1. Taxonomy (NCBI): domain Eukaryota; kingdom Metazoa; phylum Chordata; class Actinopteri; order Atheriniformes; family Atherinopsidae; genus Menidia; species Menidia beryllina. The sequence goes on from JABUIW010043787.1 coordinate 197,075, forward strand.
GCCTGAAATTTTGTTAGATCATCTGGATTTTTTTTATTTGTGCCATTTACGCTCTGCAGCCCTAAGGCTGGTGCGTAGTGCTCTGAGTGTATCATTAAGCCATGGGTGGGACCCAGAGGCTCGAGCAGGTTTAGTGGATAGAGGAAACCACAGAGGTAGAAGCAGAGGGATTTTGGGAAGATTTGAGTTGAATGAAATAGTGATCAGAAAAGTGCAGAGGTGTGACAGAGAGGGCCTCTATTGCACATTTTCTTGTGAAGATGAGATCAAGTGCTTTGCCGGCTTTGTTAGTTGGAGGACTGCTGACCAGTTGTAGGTCAAAGGAGTTCATTAGTGAGATGAAATCAGAGGAGTTAGCGCAGCCAAGGTGGATATTCATATCACCAAGGACCATTGTGGGACAGTCATATTCATGGATGGAGGAAAGTTCAAGTTCATTTAGAAAGTCGCCTAGTTGCCCTGGTGGGCGATAGATGACAGTCATGCAGATTTTGACTGGTGCAGTGACCAAGATGGCATGGTATTCGAAAGTATTGTATTTGGTATTAGGCATTAGTTGGTTGTATTTCCATTTGTTGGAAATTAGCAAGCCTGTTCCACCACCTCGCCCAGATGTACAAGAGGTGTGGGAGAATGTGTGGTTGATTGAAAGAGCAGCCGGAGTAGCGCTGTTTACAGGCTTAATCCAGGTCTCAGTGAGAGCCAGGATGTCAAGTGACAGGTGTTTGGCATAAGCAGTTATGAAGTCAGCTTTGTTTACTGCCGATTTGTTTACAACCCCACAGACAAGGGTGTGTCACAGACGGAGGTTTCATTAAGAGAGCGGAGGTTATGAAGGTTGCGGTACAGTTTGATAATGCGAGACCTTCTGCATGAGCTAGTGACAACAGGAATGGAATTGTACTTGTGGCACATTGTGGAAGCAGGTGGTATGGCTGCAGCTACAGCGGAATGGCAGTGGGACAAAATTGCCTTGTTCAGTGGCCTTGCTAGGTGGACACGCAGGTCTTTACCTGAGAAGGTCTTTACCTGAGAAGGGCTGACGCTACAGCCTTAATGCCCTCTTTTATGCTGTACTCTCAGTTAGACCCGGCTGTTCACTGTTAGTTTGATTGCACACAGCTGGGACAGTGAGTGCCGTAAAAGAAAGGACCGCCCAGCAAGGAGTTTTGGCAACAAGTGCTTTTCAGAGAGGGAGTGACCGCCCGTTCACAGCCCTGATTGCTCTGATTGTTTAGCGATTGGCCCACTGAGACTACTAGACAACTGGTTTCACCCACGGATGGGTACCGGTCACTTACACAATAGCAAACAAGATTTTAGAGAAAGAAGCTAGAAAAACTTACACTTGCAGACACACACGCTTGCTCTGTCTGTTCCCTTCCCTTGATTCGTTGATCATCCTCCTGTCAACAGTTTTGGGCACTGTTTAGCTCAACCGAATACCATAACTTTTGTAGGGGAGAGAAAAGTACTGGACAGGTGGCTGATAGTCCAGACTAAATATTTCCTAACATGGAGCAATCAAGACTTTTGCGGACATCGTTCTACATATTTTTTCACCTAACCTTTCTTGTTATGAAAACCACTATAGGTAACATTTTAGGGTAGTTGTCAAACTGAAATTTTCTTTGGGAGACTAGATAACAGTTTTTTAGATGTCCTGTATAACATATCAAGAGTAAATGTTGGTATCTCTACACACACACACAACATCCTTGTGGTTGTAGATATATATATATATATATATACACACACACACAACCGGCATCAAATGAATGCTTACACATGTGGCATGTCTGCAATATCATCTTAGAACCACACCATATACAGGGGTTGGACAATGAAACTGAAACACCTCTCATTTTAGTGTGGGAGGTTTCATAGCTAAATTAGACCAGCCTGGTGGCCAATATTCATTAATTGCACATTGAACCAATAAGAGCAGACTGTGAAGGTCCAGTTAGCAGGGTAAGAGCACAGTTTTGCTCAAAATATTGCAATGTACACAACATTATGGGTGAAATACAAGAGTTCAAAAGAGGACCAATTGTTGGTGCGCGTCTTGCTGGCGCATCTGTGACCCAGACAGCAAGTCTTTGTGATGTATCAAGAGCCACGGGGTAATGTCAGCATACCACCAAGAAGGACGAACCACATCCAACAGAATTAACGGTGGACACAAGAGGAAGCTGTCTGAAAGGGATGTTCAGGTGCTAACCCGGATTGTACCAAAAAACATAAAACCACGGCTTCCCAAATCACGGCAGAATTAAATGTGCACCTCAACTCTCCTGTTTCCACCAGAACTGTCCGTCGGGAGCTCCACAGGGTCAATATACACGGCCGGGCTGCTATAGCCAGACCTTTGGTCACTCGTGCCAATGCCAAATTTTGGGTTCAGTGGTGCAAGGAGCGCAAATCTTGGGATGTGGACAGAGTGAAACATGTATTGTTCTCTGATGAGTCCACCTTTACTTTTTTCCCCACATCCGGGAGAGTTACGGTGTGGAGAAGCCCCAAAGAAGCGTACCACCCAGACTGTTGCAGGCCCAGAGTGAAGCATGGGGGTGGATCAGTGATGGTTTGGGCTGCCTTATCATGGCATTCCCTTGGCCCCTTACTTGTGCTAGATGGGCGCGTCACTGCCAAGGACTACCGAACCATTCTGGAGGACCATGTGCATCCAATGGTTCAAACATTGTATCCTGAAGGAGGTGCCGTGTATCAGGATGACAATGCACCAAAACACACAGCAAGACTGGTGAAAGATTGGTTTGATGAACATGAAAGTGCAGTTGAGCATCTCCCATGGCCTGCACAGTCATCAGATCTCAATATTATTGAGCCACTTTGGGGTGTTTTGGAGGAGCGAGTCAGGAAAAATTTTCCTCCACCAGCATCATGTCGTGACCTGGCCACTATCCTGCAAGAAGAATTGCTTAAAATCCCTCTGACCACTGTGCAGGACTTGTATATGTCATTCCCAAGACGAATTAACGCTGTATTGGCCGCAAAAGGAGGCCCTACACCATACTAATAAATTATTGTGGTCTAAAACCAGGTGTTTCAGTTTCATTGTCCAACCCCTGTATTTCCACTCCGTCATTCAGTACCCCTATCTATGGAAATGAGTCGTGTCAAGTTTACAGATTTTAGGAAGAAAGAGTGCAATCATACACAGGTTAGTAATATTTAATCTCCAGGCAGAAACTAAGAACACTATATGGACTAGGATGCTTTTTAATTAACTTATCACTACAGTTATTCATTTTATCCTAAAATAACTGCAGTCTAACTTTTTAGAATTATAAGTCAGTAATAATTTAGCAGGAATAATTATGCAACAGTAGTTTAAGCTGCAGAAGGTATATTGATCACAATCTAATTAGTGGTACTCAAGTAGGTAGCCATCAGAAAGCACCAAGAATTTACTGTTTCTATAATGAAGACCTTCATAATACAAAACATGCATTGCCCCAAAGGGCATGTATAAATCACAAAGGGAAAAACAATATTATGCCAAATAATCTTAAACAGTTCAGTAGCAGAATGTGGCAATACTTAATAGTGATTAAATAAATAACTCCGTATTCTTGCACCAAGCTGCACAGGCACATCCACAAAATATTCCACTGCAAAATATTCCACTTCAGCACCACCTGGTACTGCACTGACTTACTCTTTTTTTGGTATCCGCAGGTTGTCAGCTCCGGGATGTAAATTTTCTTTGTTTAAAAGTTGGGGGACAAGCATTCCATCCCTCATGTGCCAACCACAACTGGTTGGTGAGGTCAACTGTGCACGGTTGGTGAATATTGTTTCCAAACGTTTGTTTTATAGTGAGCTCGCATGAGGTGCAGAGACAAGGCATCCTGAGTTGGTGGTAACATATCCAGATTAGCTTTCACTTTCTAAAAAAGGGCACAGCAAACTTCATGGATTGAAGTGTCGGTTGTTTTTGGATCATAAAATTTGCAGACAAACTGTTCTGATGATAGAATAGCTGAATGTGGTATTTCATCCTCACCAAAGTTGCTCTGAAGGTGAGGACAGTGCTGGAACACTTTCATCGCTGTCCTTTTTCCTCTTCCAATGCCAACAGACCATTCAGAATCTCATTGGACATTTTAATATCATGCACTATTATGTAGTTTGGTTTCTTGATAGTTCCTACTTTCATTCAAATTTCTAGTCTCAGCTGGTGTACAATAAAGAAGCAACAACAGTACATCTGTGTCTTTGCACGGAACGATGAGCCGCTCATACCTGGCTGGGGACATGGCGAGGGACATGGCTGGGGACATGGCGAGGGACATGGCATGGCGGGATGACGTGGGCGTGGCGAGCCTCCCAGGCTCGCTCACGGTCATGGCGTGGAGGGTGTTGCGGGGTGTGGGCGAGCCTCGGCTACCTCCTGGGCATGGTGGCTAAGCCCCCCCATGGGCTCTCTCATTAGAGCGGAAGGGGGGGGGGGCGCCGCCGCTCCTCCGAGGTGTCTCCGCTGAGTCCTGGCTGGCGAGTGTGTTCTGTCAGGGAGGTGGATTTTGAGGGAGGACTCAGGCGCGGAGATGACGTAAAAACAGGGTTTATTGTAACAAAACGGAGGTAATCGAGACATGACGAGACATCAGACATTCCCCCAGACGTGACACAAATAAAGAAATGGGGAAGAATAATCATTTTGTTTTCTTGTAATTAAAACTGTCCTAAATCCTTTAGAGAAAACCCCTAGAGAGACTAGTTTGGAAAAAGAATCCAGGACAAGAGGGGGACGGAACTGCTCTCAGTTTTCTCAAGCAAAAAAAAAAGAAGAAGGTAAGTTGATGTGTGTGTGCCTTATGCGGCTGTACACACCATGTAGTGTGGACTCTCTGTCTCCTGGGGGCCACAGCACAAAACAAGTGTGAATAGTTCTGCCCCAATACATGCAGAAAACACGGTTTTGAAAACAAAACAATGAGGAGTGGTGAAGAGACAGTCTACATTGGAACAATATTATGTAAGAATAAAAAAAATGCAATGTTAAATGCACAGAACAGTGGATTGTTACAATGCTGCTGGCTTTGAGCGACCTGCTGGGTAAGAGTCCTGTCCAAAATAGAACAGAAAAAAAATCGAAGAACACAACCGCTCCCGCTCAAGCTATTGTCAGACAGTTTCCAATCAAGTCATCCAAAAACAAGTAGGCGACCGTTTGGGATTTTAACAGGCATGCTGAGTGTTTCAGACACAGAATACATGGGGAAAGACTGTAATTTAAGGCTAATAACCAAGACGCATTAAAGTATTAAACGAGGGCGGAACTATTTCAAGGTTTTAAGGCTCAAGAGACTTTAGCAGTGAGAAAAAGAGGAAGATTTTTCCGGAAATCCTGACAGAATTAATGAAGAAGCCTTGTCGTTTGAGGTCTGATGTCTCGAACACAAATAGAACTTTCCATATGAAACAGTATCATGTGCCAATCGGGGGATGTTTTTTATTTTATTTTATTTCTTATTAAAGGAATCATTCCCCAGAACGGAGTTTAGCTTGTTTTGTTGTTTTGCACAGCATGAGGTAAATGGCTGATTATGTGAGTCAAGTTGTTTATCAAACCATTTGGTGGCATCATCCGTCTCCTGCTGAGATATTTAGTTTTTCTGAGGTCTAGCGTTCTCTTCAGCCCAAAAAGCTGGCTCTTGAAAGTGCAGTGGAAACTGCTCAGATCATCTACACATTTGTCTTTTGATTGAGTTTCTAACTTTTTAAAAAATGACCGGTACTCAGTTGATATCAAACTGTTTTTTAAACACACATTGTACGTTGTGCATATGTGGGAAGCCGGTGAGACTTTGGCAGCAAAGCCATGTGATAGAGGTCCAATATTTTTTGGATGTATGTATCAAAGATCTGGTTTCAACCATCTAACTCAGATGCTAATATATTTAGAGGGTATTGTTCCCAATGATGCTGCGTTCGGGCATTTAGTTATTTCCCATTTGGAGATCTTATCCCCATTTCTGTCATTAGAGCTACAAGGTGGCTGTTGAGCTCAAACCGGACCAGTCCCAGGCCTGGATGAACATGGGAGGAATTCAGCACATCAAGGTAGGAAAACGGTCATCCCACTGCTGGTGTCCGGGCACCGTTTCTAGCTCCTAACCGACGTCTCCACACAGGGAGACTACACCTTGGCGAGGATGTACTACCAACAGGCCCTGCTTCTGAGTTCCGGCCCCAAACTGCTGAGGGAGAACCTGGCCAAGCTGGACCGGCTGGAGAGGCGAGTGACGGGCGGGGCCTAGACGGCGGCCACCCAATCCCCCTCGGTCAGGCGAGCGGTCGGGCGCCGTTTGCCCCGACTCAAACCCAGACTGCCAGCAGCCGGGCCGCGGGTCCAGCAGACCTGCTCACACACACAGCCTGACCCACACCAGACCACAGGAGGTGGGAGCCGTCGGGGACAGCAGGGATTTTCCAGGTGGAGAGGGTGTGTCCTCAACATCTGCCCCACACATCTGTGTCCGATACCTTTACTTTAGCTGTAAGGCCGTTTCCTCAGTGGCGTTCAATGACAGATTGTATCTCTGCCTTTTGAGATCTCCTCATGCGTTTATGTTAGCTGCGAAAGTGTATGAAGAACGCGACTGTCGCGAAGAGACTCGACAAAGAGTTGTTCCCTGACCCCGAGGCGACAGGTCAGATGCCCACTTACAAGCTTTATGGAGCTTTTTCAACCCCGTGTCTGTCAGGGGGGCTGGGGTTTCGGGAGGACTCAGGCGCAGAGAGGTGGTTAGTTCCAAAAGAGGTTTATTAAACAAAAGGCGCACTCTCAGAGTGGAGACAAAGTAGCAAAACAATAAACAAGACTATGAACAAAGTATCAAAATATAATCACTCTTACGAGGAAGACAAAGGCTGAGAACAAAGTATCAAAACAACATGACTAAGGGCAAGGTACAAAGTAACAAAGAAATACTCACAAGGAAACTGTAACTGTGACAGAGACAGGAACTGTGGTCATGAAACTCAAAGGAACTCAATGGAACTCAGTACACCGGCACGGGACAAGGGGAGACGAGGACTATTTAAACACATGAGGGAAGGGATCCCCAGGTGCAGACAATAGGTAATCAAGGAGACAGACTGGGAACACAACAGGAAGTGCAAGTGACCTGAAACAAGGGGATTCATCTTTCAAAATAAAACAGGAAATGACAAGACAACATGGAGACCAGACCAAAAACACCAACATTCCCCCAGGTGTGACAGTGTCGCTTTTGGAGACCGGAGGTGCCTCTTTAAAAAAGCAAGAACAAACAAAAAAAACTCCCTACTTTGTGAGAATTGCTTTGCTTTTTTTCCCTTTTTTTTTTACTTATCGTAACACGTTTTTAAACTCAAAGCCAAAATCAAAGACATCAATTAGACTAATAATTTGCAGCGTCATCGATTTTCAAAAAAATGCACCAAATGGGGGATGAGTGCATCTTGCTGCAGAATGTAGTGGCATCTATGCAAGTGTTGTGTCAAATTTAGCAGCTTAATCTCCAGCCTGGCAGTAATTTTAGGTGCCCACAGAGCATCAGGATCCGTGCTGTCTTCTCCAGGCGAGGCGTGCCTCGTACACTTTTTAAGCAGACCAACAAAAACAACGACCTGACCGCCTCGCCATCGGGTCATTGCGGTGCGGCACGGCCAATGCAAAGGCTTTTTCCGACGATCAATCAGTGGGAAACTTGTGCAGTCAAACCAAAGCGTTCAGAGTTCAGGATAAAAGCTTATTTGTCTCTTATCATCCGGCCTTTCGTATGAGTTATTACAGTGAAATCCACCGCAAATTTGCAAAAACGTAATAATTGCAATAGCGCGAGCACGACATTTAACCCAGAAATGTTATCCACATTCCTCAGAATGTGTTTTTATTTCCAAAGTAAGTATTGTAAGGACATGGGAGTCATGTTTTGGATTGGAGGCTTTATGATGCGCAGCATATGAAGGCCTGACTCAGACAGGGACAAGCTGCAAACTTTTCCATGTTTGTTCGATGTTTGTATTCCACAAAAACAAGAAAAACTCAATGTGCTCCAGCATAACCGACTCCAAGAAGTTAAGTTATTTGTGACCTTTGTCAAATAAGTTGCACCATCTGCTGAAGAAGACTGTAATATATAGTTAACGGCTCCAGAAAACTAGTAGGTGGTCATTTGGACCTCTCTTTTTTTTTTTTTAACAATAGAAGGAAAAAATAGACAAAAGATACCAGTTGCTGTGTGTCATTAGATGCACCAAAAGTTATATGTGTAAAGCTCTCTTTTGTAGAAAGATAAGATTACTAATAACTGCTGCTTCCTCTGGAGCCAAACGCAACCACTTTCCAACTGACCTCTTCCAAAAGTGTCCTGAAGCTGAGCTGACCAGCCTTCTCCAGCTACAATAAGCTCCCGTTCGTACTCTTATGGCTTTGTGTGCATCGTATCCTCAGAATATTTCTGTCAGGGTATTCTTTGTGGTTTTGTTGACGGTGATGTGTACTCTGTGTTGTGGAGTGACAACTGAATGAAAAAGAAGCGACCAGTGCAATGACTGATTTGCACCAAGAAAATAAAGTATATGTTTTATTACACCGCGTTTGGAGTTGCTCTCACAAAATATCAACAAAAAGAAAAATAATGTTTTCTCACTGCTAAGGTACAAGATTTTGCTAGCTTCAAATCCTAAATGAATGACTATAAATGTCTCTGCTGGCAGGAAGCTCCACCAGTTCCTTTTTGTGCTGCGGCAGAGCTGAAAATATGATTCATGGTTAAAGTCGAGAGGTTTGGACCCAAAACCTGGCAAACCCAGAAGCAGGGCGAATGTTAAGTAAAAGCTCTGATTTAAAAGAATTAAAGTGCTGCTTTGCAGGAACTCTTTAGAAAATCATGGAAAACTTTAACCCAGCGAAATCTGATCAACGAAGAGAACAGCCCTGAAGACCAAAGGCTGATAACTGTGAGCTGAAGCCTTTTCAAGGAAAAAGTGAGAACATTTTTTTAAAACTCTGTGATATCAAGGAATTGGAACCCAAAAGCAAGGTAAAAAAAAACACTATATAAGACAACCTACTGAAGAAAAGGCAATTAACTTCACATGCATGCAATCGTTAATTTTTTCAATCTCAGGCAGCTCACAAACAACTCCAGACCTAATCACTGAAGACAAAAAGAAAAAACTTGGCTCCAAATCTCTTTCCAAAAATACCGGTTCTATACAGGATCCGGCTATTGTATTGGACTACTTGGAACCACCCAGATTGTGTTTCCTTGAAAGTGTTGCTAACAGAAACTGGATCGGTTTCAGGATTAAGAAGGAGCTCCATAGTCCCTACCCATTGGCTCTTTAATAATATTTTGAAGCCAAAATGAGAAAACCCAATGGAGACCTGTGGACTATGGCCAGTTCTAACAGAAAGTACATAAGGAAAAAAAAGATTTGTTTGGGAAGGAAGCCTCTTTCAAGGAGACTGGAGCTGTCTGTTTCCTGAAACACAGCAAAAAAACAAAGAGACTACAGAAGTTAAGAAGCAGTGACTAAGAGAAGCTTGAATATAAAGAAATCCATTTTACTAATTTCTTCAACTGCGAACTGAAAAAAAAATATATAAAGGGATGTCTTGACATTTATGTAAACTTAATTGTTCAGAGACATATGCTTTTCTCTGGTTTATTAAGATCTCCTATGCTTTGAACCTCATCTTTAACCATGTTTGCACTATACATAATTACATATATCATTCCATATTTTCCATTTATCATGTAAGTTTTTCAGTTGAAAAACATTGTAACCAAAGTAGAAGTGAGTTTTTTTGTAAACTAGGAAGTGCAAGCAGCATGTATCCCTCAGCCATGACAAGGAGACTGATTCTTTTGTTTTTTCTTCCAACCACCCAATTTCACCATTAAATGTGACACTTACAAACTCATTTGCGAAGATAGACAAGTGACTGCAACACATATCATAATGTGTTACTTCTATGGTTCTCTCTGGCCACGGAACTGGCTGCTTTAAAGCTCCTGTTGATTGTAAAGCCTGATTAACATCCTGGAAATCAACTAGGTAATACAACATATCAAAATTGGAAAATTGACTTTGTTTCACTAGGAATGGCTTAGAGCACATTTAACATTTAACATTTAACAGAAGGACGGTACTGTGAAAGCATACCAGAACATTATCTTGACTGTGGTAAGTGACCTGTCACAGTGATAAGGGTAATGTTCCCAGCAAATGGTGCAGATAAATAGGCGAGTGTCAGCTCTGCAGCCTTTAGCTCTCCTGCTCCCCATCAAATCTCTGCAACTAAATGATAAGCTTATGGTTACTGCCCATTATGATGGCATAAATCTGACAAAATGTGTTGCGGGCAAGAGGTGAGCAAATTCATTTGGTAACTCTTTGCATTACATTAGATTCAATTCATTTACTAAATTAAATGAGGCAAACAAACTGAGGTGAAAGAATGCTAAGCTGAGGAAAGCCCTCATAAAGCCTCTTTCCTGACATGGAATATGGGGATTTGTGTTTTGTTTGACGTTAGGACCAAAGAGACAAACCAGTTCAGACAATTACTTTATTTTTAAATAAATCAATAGCAAAATACTTTTAATGTTTCAAAGCTCTTGACTAGGTTTAGCAACTTTAATTCTGTCAACTTTAGATGCACAGAGAAAACCTGGGGGGGAAAAAGGTATCAGTGTGGTGAAGAAGATGGCCACCACACTTAAACTAGCTCATCGTTTGAAAACATTTGTTTCATATTAATTTAGATTTCAGGATTTTGTGTTCAAAAGTGTTAGAAAATGGGCTTAATCTGCTACCTTTATAACCCTATAAGTTAGTGTGTCAAATAATGGAGGTGAGTGTGAATCGGAACTCTTTGCATCAGTTTACTGATATGAATTTAATCATGATTATGCTGATTCATTACACGGTAGCTCTTAGTGAATACTGAATAGCATTTGTAAGAGCATATAATGCATGCAATGTCATATTTAAAGGCGTTCAAAGGCGTCTGTAGTGATCCTTCCTACCCTCTGGGTGGCTGTAGAGTAAGGAAACTTAGCTTCTACCACCGAGAGATAGAGCGTAGAAGAAGAAGTAGGTGACGTCAGAGGCGAAACTGTCAACATGGAGGAGGACCGAGATCCTTCCACGAATTCACTCCTGAAAGATGGTAAAAAGTTCTGTAAGAAGTGTCTAAGATGAAAGACTTGTGACTTTTCCAGTTCTCCTCGTTAATTATTATCCTGTGCTGTGTTTTTATTCGACTCCATGTAAGGGGGGAAAAACGAAAATAATTCAATTCAATTTTATTTATATAGCGCCACATCACAACAACAATTGTCTCACAGCGCTTTACAAACAGAGCAGGTCAGACCCTACTCTGAAGATAATTACAGAAACCCAACAATTCCCACCATGAGCAAGCACTAGGCGACACAGGCAAGGAAAAACCATGGTTCGAGCAGAACCATGGCTCAGGGTGGGCGGCCATCTGCCTCGGCCGGTTGGGGGTGAGAGAGAGAGGGCAAGGGAGAGAGGGCGAGAGGGCGAGAGAAGGACAGAGGGAGCAGAGAGAGGCAGCCAACACAGCAACACATAGACTACATGAGAAATGGCAATGATATTAATACTAATGATGATGGTAGAAGTTATGACGGCAACAGAGCAGGAACACGGGGGCAGCAGGAAACTCCCAATGTACGCACCATTCATGAGTGCTGTCGCTATAAATAAGAAATACTATGTTAGCAGGTAAAGAGTCTGCAGCTATTCAGTTGGGTTTCAGAGACGCCTAGAGACAAAGAGCACACTTGACTGGCTAACATTTGAGAATGAGGACGTGTCGCTCCCTTTTTCAGAGTGCTATACAGATTTTCTGACGGACCACTTTGATGTCATCACCGAGCAGCTGGCCAGGCTGGCACAGGGCATCAGTCAGCTGGACAAAGAGCTGCACAGCCAGGTACCTGCCGACCCACCACACCTGCTCACTGGTAACTGCTGTCATCCATGGAGCAGCTCTGTTTCCGCCAAGTATTCTTTCCTACTGCACCCATTCTCTACCATTTATACATCAGTACTTGGAGCAACACGAAAAATTAGAAAACCATAAAATGATGTGTATGATGAATTTTGAATCATACAAGTCATAGCTATTCAATTTGAAAATGATTATTACTTTTTGTTGCTACAAGCATGAGAAGCAGTACATTTAAAAAATAGTTCTAGCTTTAAATGGAGCTGAAAATAAATGGAGGGTTAAGTCAGAGGGACAGTAAATTATGTGCTCACTCTAAACAGACAGCTCTTTGTTTCATCTGGAATACAACATGAATCATCTTAAAACAAGAGATGCCTCACTGGATATTCAATGCTTGCTGTTATTACAGGTTGTGGCGAGACATGAAGACTTACTCTCTCAGGCTACAGGGATAGTCTCTTGAAGGTAAAAAAAAAAACAGACAAATACTTGTGTTTGTCGTCTGTGGGCTTTAAGCAATTTGCTGTATCACTTTATTTCTTCACAATCATTTGCGGTCTGCTCATAGTCACAATTTTGTCAGCCAAATAAGAGTAGCAGCATTGTTTAGTTACAGGAAGCCATTGAACTGTGATCATTTTTGCAAACTTTCTGCTGATAAAGCAAAAGCAAGCGTCCACATTTTTGAGGTTTAATTGTAATTGTGACATTGAAACATTGCAGATTGGCTGTTATGTTAGTTGGTATTCATTAGATACGTTACTGATGCTGAGTGTGTCCACACCTTTTAATTATGTTTGCATTCATTTCTGGGATATCTCACGTCGTCATTATGTTCATCTTTGGGAACCAGCTGCTCACCCTTTGCAGTTTCTCACCTCCACCCAAAGGTGGAGCCAGAGCTGTTCCTGCTAAACGGCGAACCCAGGCGATCCGAAATGACATGTCGTGTTTTCAGGTGTCCTTCAAATGATGCAGACGAGGATCAGCGCGCTACAGGCAGCCGTTGACAGGTGAGTGGGGCATTAAACATACTTTGATTTTTCAGTCAAACAGTCCTTTTGGTGTTGTTGGCCCACCAGCATGTTCAGCCTCTATTTTCAACCAAATGTTTTTTGGGGTGGTAGTGGCTTTTTTCTGCATCAAAGGTGGAAAGGAAAGGGGAATAGAAAGTGGGAGAGAACACCCACCATAGCCCCTCCTGACTTGGGCATATTGGCTACAGTATATGCATTCCTACAACACAACAACTCACCTCACATTCTTATAGCAATGAAAACCTCATATGAGGAATAAATGGTGCAAACTACAAAGCATTTTTCATAAAACAATTTCATCCATCCTGCTCAGTATTATAGTTATTTAAGTTTTTTTGTTTTTACACTATATTTAAAGTAACTCCCTGTACCAAAAATATTCAGTGGCAGAGTTCTCTAAAGATTCTGATTTTCTAGCAGTGGATTATTTGAGAGGGTTCCATACCGCTAACATCCCATGATGCATCTGCAGGATCTGCACATCCTGTTCCTGCTCGGTAAGGGGGCTTTAGGGTCTGTTTTCATCATTGTGAAACTACTTCAGTTCTCCTTGACATATGTTTTCATTGCAACTTATCCAGAAGAACCCCTCTTTATAAATTATGCATCTCTGAAAAAAATGAAAAATAAATTAAGTTTGGTGTGTGGATAGTTAGTTAAACTTTCACCAGGAAGTTTCTTTTGAGTTTAGATTCTAAAAATTGGTTAAGCAAGATGTTCAGTACGATTCGTAGTTCAGGGCCCTGGTAAATCTGAGCACTGCTACCTTCTCCTGCAGGACGGTCTGAAATTTGTGAAATGTGTGTCCAGAATATGACAGTCTGGGTTTAAACAGAAGCAGATCTTCCTCTAATGGAATCCATTCACACTGACCAAACCATGCTTTTCTCTCCAGGATAAGGACAAAGATCGTTGATCCCTACAACAAGATCGTGGCTAGGATCACCCAGTTAGACAGGCTGCAGGTAAACACAGAGTTTACTCAATCTACCCCACGTTATGACAAACTGTGCGTTATCTTTAACCGTATGATAAGTTTGCTTTTCATTCTTTGCAGCTTTTAGTCTCTGAATCTGTCTGACACACTAAAACTGCTTTGTTTACTTCCTTTTGCAGCAGAACCCCACAACTCTGTCAACTCTGGCACCTGCTCTGCATATGGGTACGACTTCCAGATGTGAAAAACCATCATAAAGAAAACAAAAAGGAGGTTAAGCCGGGAAGTAAAGACACGACTCGGCGAGCTGTTACATGAACTTTTATGATTTTCTTAAATTAGTTCTGAAAAGGTTACAAAAACAAAACCCAGAGGGGAAAAACACAAGGACAAAAAACAAAAGGAGACCAAAAAAAAAAAAAAACTGCTTTCCCCACTTCCCCACACTCATTGTACATTTTAAAGGTGTGACATCATCACATCACGGGCCCCTTCCTGCTCGGTGGGAGCCCCGGTTTCATCCAACGGGTGCTCAGCTACACGCACATGAAGACAAGGGCTCACAGTCCAAACGCATTCTGATGTCTCAGAAACCGTCCCAAACCACAGACCACAGGACTGCACTGTACAAAACGGCTCAACGGATTTTGCTGGTCAGAGACATTGTTATTTATGATTACAATGCACACGCGCTCATGCTCACAGACACACACACACGCACACACACAAACAGGCCGGCGGTCCTGCCCTTGTAAAATGAATATTAAAGTACAGACCCTGTAAAGTGCACAAGGTCCTCGGCTGCTGTGAGTCGTGCACACCCCCAGCCACGGCCCCCGCCTCCTGATGACACCCTGGATTCGGTGAGCTCCTCGGAACCTGAATTGGCCTGATCCGGGCAGAGGTCCAGTTCTGATCGCGCCACACCAGCTTCTCTCGCCGTAGCCTCCCACCTTTTTTTTCTCTCTCTCTCTGTCTCTTCTTTTTTTTTATTTATAAAAATGGACTGCACATTCCTTGTACCTCCTCAGCCTCTGAAATCACACAGGGGAAAGGGACACTCTGGTCACTCTGGCTGCATCTGTCTGCATGTCAAATCTGGACAAACACCTTTTTATTTTACCCATTTGTGGGTCAGATTATAACAGTAGAATTCACATGGAGTCAGATTTTTTCACTTCCAATTTGGCCCAGTTTTAATATTTGGTCTTAAAAAGGACACATATCTTCTTATGTTGGTCGTCTGACTTGTGTTTGCATCCCACCTGACTTTTGCATCTTTGAATTGAGACAGATGTCAGCATGCTGCACCGGAGCAGCTGTTAGAAGTTTTATATTATAAGTCAATCTCAACGTGGTGAAATCGAACGTAAAATAACATGGATTGCTATGAGTATTTTTGCTATATCAAAATAAATGCAGAATACATTTGAGTGGAGTGGATCAAACTCTTTTTTTTCTGCCTTTGCCTGAAACTCTGTAGATCGGTCTCTAGCCACTTTCTAACTTACTTCCAGCTCTCATGCACAGTTGAAATTGGAGGGAAAACGATGGTATCTTGTGTAAACTTTAGACCAAATGACGAGATTCAAGGAATTATTGGGAAACCCCTGGCTTTTGTGAGAACGTGGCAAATTTATAGGGCCAAAAAAGGAGCTAAAACCATTTTGTCAGGCTGAAATCATTCATTTTTTTATTTAAAACAATGTGTATGTTTTTTTGGCTCATCGTTGTGGAGTGCTGTTGGGGACATGTGAAATCAACTGATAAAACCTTTTTTTTATTTTTTTTTTATCCTGGACCAAATGTGAAATATTAACTAGAAAATGTCAAAAGAAATTTTGAAAGGGGGGCCACCTACTGCCCGTTGGCTCCCCCATTTTTTGGGCTGGGGCCCTCAAAAGGGGCCTGGCAGCCTCTGCAGAGATCACAGGACTGGCATTTGGGCTTTCTGTAATGTGGGCTTGCGGCTGTGAGAGGGCCTGGAGGAGAGGGGACCTGGCTGAGCTCTGGGGCCCGCTGACCAAATACAATTGGTTTGAGCAGGTCGGGGGTCACATTGCCTGAAAGCTGAGAAAAAGACCTACGCAACGAGGTATGACATGACTGGGTCCGGTCCCGACCCGGCTGGGTCCGATCCCCCTGTTACCATGTAACAGAAACAATGTATCGATCGGCTCCATAGCTGTCCATGGGCTTAGCCACGTCGCCACGGCAACAGCAGTCTGGCCCCAACTGAACATTCCTAACTTCACAGGTGTGACTGATTAAGATGACTGCCAACTGAAATTCTGACAGTTTAGATAAAAACATTGTTCTGGATCCCTGTCACAAACACATCACAACCACAGGTTTCCTCACCTCTCCCAATTAGGAAATCCACTGATGTCTGTGGAAGACACATGAATGAGTCTAACTGTAGATTGGTCTCCAGCCACTTTCTAACTTACTTCCAGCTCTCATGGACAGTTGAAATTGGAGGGAAAACAATGGTATATTGTGTAAACTTTAGACCAAATGACGAGATTCAAGGAATTATTAGGAAACCTCTGGCTTTTGTGAGAACGTGGAAAATTTATAGGGCAAAAAAAGCAGCTAAAGCCTTTAGTCAGGCTGAAATAATTTCCTTTTTATTATCTAAAAAAAGAATATGTTTTTTTGGCTCGTCATTGTGGAGTGCTGTTGGGGACAAATGTGAAATGAGCTGATAAAATCTTTATTTTAATTAATTTTTTTGGGCCAGGACCAAATGTGAAATACTACTAAACTGAGTCATGGGGCCTTCCCTCTAAGATGAAAGCAGTTCTTACCATAACATAGGGTACGAGCCTTCTAAGATACTCTAAGATTCTAAGATTTGGGGGTCCTACAAAAGTTAAATTTTATCATTAAAGTAGAGTCTTCCGACAGGGGGAAGGTTAATTTAAACGTGCTTCGACCGTGACTCACTAAGAAGGGCGGCCGTGAAGAACTGGTACTCTCCGTTGTCGTAGTCCAGGGATGTGCTGTACTCCTCCAGGGGCGTCCCCTCGAAGCAGTCTTCGTCCCAGTACTCGTCCTCCTCCTCGTCCTCAGCTCCCTGGTCAGCGGCCATGCTGGGCAGCGGGTGCGCGGGGTTTCGGTTCTCACCCACCTCGTCTTCGTCGCTGGGAATCTCCTCTGTCCGCACGGGAAAGATAGCACAGTCTTCAGACTCCCCTTTTTTGGGGGGTTAGAAATCTGTTTGCTTTTAACCAAGTAGAGCTGAAGTGACTACAGCAGGATAGATGAGTTAGAAGGAGCCATCTGATGTATTCAGGGGCATTTTTGGGTGGCAGTTTTAAATCGTTACGAGCTCTTAAAGGGAGCGGCTGCAGGCAGGTGAGCAGAGGGGTGCCGCATTTCTGCTTCTTTTTTTTTTTAATCAGTAATGTCTCCAACTCCAGACCCTTCAAATCAGCTGGAGACTTACTTTAGCATAACATGCTATAACTTAATGCATGTAAATGACTGATTGTATTATTCCTTTTAGATTCATATTATTCCATTTATAATTCTACTTTTGGGTTAAACTCTCTGGCTGTGCCTCCTCATCCCCATCTCTCTGTTACAATAGATACACGTCTTCAAGGTCAACATACACACACACATTTTCTTATCACATTCCCACGAAACCTGCATGAACAAAGAGCCTCTGGCCTGATCATGACCAAACTAACTGGCCAATGATGCTCGGCTACGCCCAACCGTCTTCCCCCTTCGAGGCCCGGCCCAGAGGATAACTACCCATTGCATCCGGAAATCGAGGCTCTTGCCAACTGAGATCCTCCGGGAACTTTGTCTGTGAGAGCCCAGCGCTGATATACTTTGCTTGTGACCAATAAATGTCATATTTGTACTCTTGATCTACTCTGGTTTGTTGTCAGGCTTCCAACTAAAGAACCGAATCTAACACAGCAGAGAGAATAATTTGTGCACAAATGTGCTAAATCACAGCAGATATACGCCGTGAGAGACAAGCGTGCTGCTCTTTAAGGTTGTCTTAAGCTGGAAAAAATTTGAGTCAAAAGAAAGCCTTAGGTTGTTCACTAATGTTGAATCACAGTCTGAGCAATTGACCCTGGCCCAAAACAATAAGTAAACCCTCAGTCTTCAATCACGTTGCTGCTTTGTTATCCGCTTGATTTCTCAGGCCATCCTTTCCCTCGTGCCTTCCCCTCCTAAGCCATTGACTCACCATTCTGGTCTTCTTCCTGAGCCCCTGCGTTGGCCAGGAGGCCCGGTTTGTTGATGAGCCGGGAGCTGTGGAGGTGTTTCAGACCCAGGAAGAGGAGCAGGATGGAGGGCACGATCTGAGCGGCAACTCTCTCTAGGGCGGCGGGCCGGCTGGGCAGCTTCATCAGCACGCTCAGGCCGATGATGCACATCTTACGGTCGTGGAGTCTGGATCAGAGGGGGGAAAATTAAAGCACACACTTAGAAAAGAAGCACTCCATAGTACATAATATCCCTATTCCATTCATAACCATACGGGTGTCTCTTCCTATGAGTGTTTTTAGAACAGGATTTTACTTCATAATTATATGAAGATACAAGGCTTATTCTTAGGTTTGTAGCCCCACCCGAGGAAGAACTCGGTGTCGTTCATCCAAAGGTTGATGAAGTGGGCAGTGATGGGCAGTGGGTTGTGTGGGAAGTGCATGTTGTCCATGGTGTGGATGAGCAGGGCCGGGTTGTAGTACAGAGCGGCGATGGCCACCTGCAGGCACATGGTCCTCAGCTCGCTGGACTTCACGCCCCGCTTCAAACGCTCCAGCACCGCCTCCACAAAAAGAGGGATGCACTGTAAGCAGGAGACACACACACACACACACATACACACACAAACACACACACACAGCCCTGTATGTTAGAAAATCATCACCAGATTTTTTTCCTTCAGCGGAATAGCAGTGCCATCTACTGGTTCCAACCAGTAAACGACAGAGTAAAAATGAACCCTTTAAAGGACTGGGCTTGTGAGGGGCTCTGGCCTATCAGGAATGAGCCAGAAGAGGCTGAACTTCCTCAAGGGTTAGGATTTTTGCCGCTTTATACTTTGTAAATTCTTGTAGGCCTGTTTTTGATTATTAATTTGACAATAAAAGCTCATTTGACTTAACAAGAATGTTTCAAACTATTCATTTTCCAGAGTTTTGGAGTTCCAATAGCCCCTGAATACCACTCAAGGGGTAATATACTCAGAGAGTGTTATTTAAGGGATTAATGTGTGGGTTCTAACAGCCTCAAATAAAAATGGTCATGATGTGTGAGTAAGTTGAATACAATGCTCATAAGTCAATTTACAACTTTAAAGGAAATCTGATAAATGGACTGCAGAATAGAAATGATGAGGCAGAGAAGCTTGGCCTGACCTGGTCGATGCCTCGGCCTCTGCACTGCAGGATGATCACTTCCAAAAGTTTGGCGGCGTGACACTCGGCGTCCTCCCCCGCGTCCACGCTCAGCACCTGGAACCGGACGGAGCCGAGAAGCTGGTCACCGCCAGCGCACCGAAGCGCGATGGGGGGAAACAACACTCGGCGAGGCGGAGCGTGCCCCGACCTTTTTGCACATGCTGTAGATGACCTCCAGGTGCTTTGGGTTGGACAGCAGCATGTCTGTGTCCACCGTGACATAGTTGTGCAAAAGCGGCATCATGTCTGTAACGCAAAAAGAACTGTTAGAATCGGGCTATAGCTACTCACTTTAGCATCGTATGCTATAGCTAACCCGTGTAAATGACTGATTGTCTTATTCCTGTTAGAACAATGCTTTTGTGTTAACTTTCTGGCTGTGCCCACAACTTCTCTTTCTCTCTCTATTGCAATAAACCAACGTCTTTAGGTCAACACACCCTTTGTTAGCACATCCCAATGTCATCTGCATGAATTAGGACCTGGCCTGTTTATGCCAGAGATAACTGGCCAATAGAACTGGGTTGTGTCCAGTCCTCTTATTGAAGGGGAGGACCCAGCTCAGAAGATAATTATCCATCACGCTCGGACGTCGGGGAGCTTGGTTTGTGAGAGCCCAGTGCTGATATATTTTACCTGTGACCCAATAAATGTCATTTTTCTACTCTTTTATCTACTCTATCTTCTCTTATTTTCAGGTGTCTAACTAAAGAATTGGGCTAGTAGAATCCATCACTGGCTTTGCTCGTACGGTATCAAACAGTCCTCATGCTAGAGATTACGTATAACCGGAAAACTGAATAGAAACAATCGAAATGTACCCGACGTATGTTCAAAATGTAATAAAATGCTATAGGAACATTGTTCCACTGCATGTGGCGATGTCCTGAGGACTTTTCTGGGACGAGGTTAAGAGAGCTGTTCAGACAATCATCTCAAAGGAAGTTCCAAAAGACCCTGTGCTTTTTAGATTAGGAATATACGGAAAGTACAACTTTACAAAGAGTGAGCAAGTAACTATAAATAGGTGTTTTTTTACAAGCTAAAAGAACCATTGCAATATTTTGGAAAAAATGTAACAGACCCAGGCTGGTGCACAGGGTGAGGCTGAGGGTGTTTCCACTGGAAAAAATTTAATGTTTTTTTTTTTTTTTAAAGGAAAAGGTATTTGGACAAGGCGTGCAGGCCATATTTTATTTGACGGGATCCTGGAGATGACTTTTTATAATTTGTTTCTGTGAATCGATGTGTTTGTTTGTGAACCACAAGGTTTTTATTTGTTGTTGTTTTGTTTTTTAGTGTTCACATTTCTGTACTTTTACTGTTTCTTGTTTATTGCTTTTTGTATGGTGCAAGTCTTCTGCCAGATGAGAGAGTATCCTGGGTAATATTATGTATAAAATTTTGATTGATGGCCTCTTACTAAACTTTAAGAGATCATTTAGGGGTCATTTTGCTTCATTTTCCGGTAATTTTTTAATCTGTTTATAGTTAATTTGAGCTCTGTTTAGACAGGATATTAGATAAATGGTTTTGTCAATGGCCTTTTACGTAACTTGAGGTCAACATGTTATTTTTTAATAAGAGATAAGGGAGGGGGGATTAGTTCTTCTCAGGGGCTCTCTCCCCACCCTGTGTTGGTTAATGTCAGGTGGATAAGTGGACAGTTGTGATTTGGGGGTATAGAAAGATTCATTCAATCTTTCAAAAAAAGAAAAACAGCAACGTGAAAATAACACAACGGATTGAGCTTTGATATAATTTTCAATCACTTAAATGTTAAAATAATAAATATTGTGCATATTTGACTATTTTGGCATGAAATCTATTTAAATTTAGTAGATTATGGCTGCGTCACACTGAAACAGATTGTAATTGGCTTTAATTTGCAGCTTTAAAACCAAGATGTCGTTTGTGATTTGGTGGTATGTAAAGATTCATTCAATCTCATTTTTAAAAAAGCGGCTAAATGTCACTCAAAATCATTTG
>JABUIW010043787.1:233479-260498 GCA_013363375.1 Menidia beryllina
AGTTTGTGCACAATGATAATCATAATTGGGACAAATGGCTGAACCCTCTGTTTGCAGTGCGGGAGGTACCCCAGGCCTCCACGGGATTTTCTCCCTTTGAGCTATTGTTTGGCAGGAAACCACGTGGGGTGTTGGACCTGGTTAAAGAAAGCTGGGAGGAAGGTCCAAGCCCCAGTAAAAATGAGGTTCAGTACGTCCTGGACCTGAGAGCAAAACTCCACACACTTGGGAGGTTATCACGAGAGAATTTGCTCCAGGCCCAGGAACGTCAACAGCGGCTGTACAACAGAGGATCCAGGTTGAGACAATTCTCACCGGGAGATAAAGTCCTTGTATTGCTCCCAACGTCCAGCTCTAAATTACTCGCCAAGTGGCAAGGACCCTTTGTGGTCACACGACGAGTAGGTGACGTTGATTATGAGCTTGAGCGATCTGACAGGGGAGGGGCTACACAGATTTATCACCTCAACCTCCTTAAAGCTTGGAGAGAGGCTGAGTCTGTTTCACTGGTGACGGCAATTGCGGAGAGAGATGAGTTGGGGCCTGAGGTACCAAAGTCGGACAATCCTGCCTCGCTCCATTGTGAGAACCATCTCTCGCCGTCCCAGAAAACAGACATAGCCAGGTTGCAGCAGCGCTATGCTGATGTGTTCTCCCCCCTGCCAGGACGCACAAGCCTTATTCAACATAAGGTTGAGACTCACCCGGGCGTGGCAGTGCGTTCACGGCCCTATCGGTTGCCGGAGCACAAAAGAAAAGTGGTCCAGGCTGAATTGAAAACAATGTTGGAGTTGGGGGTAATAGAAGAGTCCAACAGTGCCTGGTGCAGCCCCATCGTTCTTGTGGGTAAGAAGGATGGGTCCATCCGGTTCTGTGTGGACTATCGCAAGGTGAATGACATGTCACGGTTTGACGCCTACCCTATGCCCCGGGTCGACGAACTCCTGGATCGCCTGGGCACGGCTCGATTTTTCACGACGCTGGATTTGACCAAGGGGTACTGGCAGATTCCCCTATCGCCAGAGTCCAAGGAAAAAACGGCCTTCTCCACTCTGTACGGGTTGTACCAATTCGTCACACTTCCGTTCGGGTTGTTCGGAGCCCCAGCCACGTTTCAGCGCCTCATGGACCGGGTGCTGCGGCCCCATGCTGCATATGCTGCCGCCTACCTGGATGATGTGATCATCCACAGCAACACCTGGGCGGAGCATATGCGGCAGGTGGCTGCGGTGCTCGAGTCCCTGAGGCAGGCGGGGCTCACGGCCAACCCGAAGAAGTGTGCGGTTGGACGGAGGGAGGTACGGTATCTGGGGTACCACTTGGGTGGCGGGCAGGTGCGTCCACAGGTGGACAAGACGGCGGCGATTGCGGCCTGCCCAAGACCCAAGACGAAAAAAGAGGTGCGGCGGTTTTTGGGGCTGGCCGGCTACTACCGGCGGTTTATTCCAAACTTCGCTGAGCTGACCAGCCCCTTGACCGACCTCACCCGAAAGGGTGCCTCAGATCCGGTCCAGTGGACGGAGCAGTGCCAGGTGTCGCTTGAGAGGGTAAAGCAGACCCTCTGTGGGGAGCCTCTTCTCCACACACCTAACTTTTGTCTCCCCTTTACACTGCAGACTGATGCGTCGGGCAGAGG
This sequence comes from Menidia beryllina, assembly GCA_013363375.1. Classification (NCBI taxonomy): domain Eukaryota; kingdom Metazoa; phylum Chordata; class Actinopteri; order Atheriniformes; family Atherinopsidae; genus Menidia; species Menidia beryllina. The sequence goes on from JABUIW010043787.1 coordinate 235,116, forward strand.
GTTGGGGGCGGTTCTGTCCCAGCAGGTGCAGGGTGTCGACCGCCCTGTCCTCTACATCAGCCGGAAACTCTCTGACAGGGAGGCCAGGTACAGCACTGTGGAGAGGGAGTGCCTGGCCATCCGGTGGGCGGTCGATGCTCTGCGGTACTACCTGCTGGGGCGCTCATTCACCCTCTGCTCGGACCATGCTCCCCTCCAGTGGCTCCACCGCATGAAGGATGCCAACGCGCGGATCACCCGTTGGTATCTGGCTTTACAGCCTTTTAAGTTCAGGGTGGTCCATAGGCCGGGGACGCAGATGGTCGTGGCCGACTTCCTCTCCCGTTCCCATGGGGAGGGGGGGGGAGTGGGCTAGGCCGGACGGCTCCCCGGCCTAAGTCAGGCGGTGGAGGTATGTGGAGGGGGCGTGGTGCTCAGCTGCAGGGGGGAGGGGTGGAGAAGGCTCAGGTGAGCAGTGCCAGGGGAGATGATTAGGCACACCTGGAACCGGTTGGCTAATCACTCTCCCCTCTGTAAAAAGAGTAGCGTGCTGGACCTGGGGGAGCTGGTTTGGAGGAGAGCTGGAGCAGGACAAGCGACCAGCTCGTAACGGAGCAGGAACAGCCAACAACACAAGGAGCCTTAGCCGGGCGTGTGAGTGTGTGTGCGTGTGTGCTCCGGAAATAAACCGTCAACCCAAACAACCTCTTAGTCCGTGGGCCAGAATCTGTACGATGACTTTCCGTTTGAACTTTTTGGGGGCAACTTTCTTCCAGTTTAGTTAGATACCTTGGACTTCAGTGATCTCAAAAAGCCAATGTTCCCGCGTTTTCACTTGCACATTAATTAATTACGGCCAATTAAAATTTTGGTAGTTCCACATCTGGCCTATAGATGGCTAAAACTAAGAAAATCTCCATATTTTTGGTTTTAACCAAGTGATCTTTACCAAAAATACTTTAAAATCATTAAGGTTGATCATTAGAAAAGTTTCTTTTATGCAAATACTGATGGAATCAACATGGAAATGCAATTTAGACCTTCAGTTTCGATTTTCGCTGCCAGAGGGCCACTGAACCTGAATATTACATATTTTCCACTTTATACAGCCATAGCAAGACAAAAAACAATAATTTAATATGCAAAACCCTTGTTTTTGGTCCAAATAATTTCTTACTAATTTAATTATTGAAAAACTGACACTTCACTTTCCATCATATTGCATTTATCAACTTAATGAGAGAAAAACAACTACTATCACAAGTAAACCTTGTTATAAAAAATTGAATAATATATCATTTTCACTGTCAATAAAAACTAAGGATCCATATTTATGTCCAATATAAAAATCTGAACCCTTCATATTTACAGTTATATTATTTCTATCTTAACCTTTCCTCGCGACATCATACTATTTAAATCCAAACATATCATATTTACATCATATTATTTAAATCCAGACCTCTCATATTTATATATTTTATATTTTCATCAAAAACTTACAACATATTTGAAAAACATCACAACTCATCATCTGAGTCATCCAAGTCCTCATTATCATTTGAGTATATCCCTTCCACATCATTGTCATTTTCAATCATAGGACAGTTTGCACAGTTAACACATCGGCAGAGGTCACTACACGGCAAATGACCGCTTTTGCATGGACAGATTTGTGTAGTACATGCATTTGTCTTGCACTTGCAAGATATGTCCATCTTGACATCAGATGGAGCTGTGGGATTTACCATCCAACAATAGGAGAGCACTCCGTCTTCAAAGGTCCAGCCATGGCCTTCCGTGTTAGGGGCGTTAATAAACTGGTCCAACACCTTCTATAAATTTCTAGCTGGTATGGAGCTCGCTTAGAATGTTGTCAGAGACAAACATCATTTGGTGGAAAAGATTTATCTGATTTACAGAGAAGAGAACATTTTAAACCTGGCATCATTAACCCAGTTTTTCTGTCCATAAAAGTGACAGACAAATTCTTCAAGCTGAATGAACAATTTATCATCAACATCCCAATTTTTCCCAAGAATTTGAAAGCAATTAACAGCTGGCTCTGATTCAAGCATCAGCCTTAAGCCTTTAACTTTTCCTTTCCCTTTAAAAGGCACTTAACGTGTCACATCCAGTAAAAGCATGAAGACCAACAAAAGCTAGACCTTTCCTTGGACCATGAAGACTTGCTAGATGAGAAATATTCACAGTACGAGTTTTGTTGCCAGTCCCCGTCTTAAAATAGATAGTACTCTCAAAACAATGCACACAACCCAAAGCCAAGACCATGACATCAGTGTCTGGGCTCAAGATAACAATATCTTTATATTCCAAATAAGCATGCTTTGCATGAAGTAGAAGTCTGGTATCAGCTTCTTTCACGATGACAGCAAAGAGTGCTTTGGGTTTGCTCGCGTACAACACGTTTACTTGCTCTCCCAATTTTAGTTTAGTCCATGTACTTCGAGCAGTAGCACTTCCTATGGTTCCCCAGCTCAGCGGGTCCCGGCGACTCAACTGTGAACTGAGAGAACGTTTCGGCTATTTCTTTCTTCCTGCCATCCAGGTCTATCCAGGACTTGCAACTTTCAATAAATCGCCGCCAACTGGCACCAGAAAATGAAATAATTGGACGTTCTTCGTCTTGAAACAAGTGCAAAAAACATTTCACGGGCGCTGCCATATTTAAATAACCGAGCTCTCGTGCTGAGATTCAGCCATCTGATTGGCTGACAAGCAAAACTCGGATCTCGCGATTTCTTATATTACGGCGGAAGAAATTATATTTTTAATCGACTATAACTTATTAATGTGCAAGTGAAAGGGTGGGAACATTGGCGTTTTAAGATCACTGTAGTCTCTAGCAACTTATCCAAGTGAAAGAAAGTTGCCCCCTAAAAGTTCAAACAGAATTGCTTAAGGAGACGTCGTACAGATTCTGGCCCACGGACTATCTGGTCTGGAACTCTGTCGGGGCACCCACGGTGGCACGACTGCCACAGGCGCTAATCAATGTAGCTTCCATCCGCTAGCATGCTCTTTAAGTAGTAACGTTTTCACAGCTCGAAGCTCTTATGAATAAAAGGTACGAACAATACAAAAATAATAAATGAAATCACGATGTAAATATTAATTTACAGGATTCAAACAGATTAACACAATAAATATAATATACCTTTAAAGTTTTACCGTTTCTCTCATCATACGTGAGTGCGGTATCGTGACGACAGTGGCAGGACGTTTAACGTTCAACGTTTAACGTCACAAAAAAAAAGCAGAAGAAGAAGAAGACAGTGCTCTTCAAAATAAAAGCACCACAAATCAAAAAACACTGTAGAACCACAATGTCTTGTGAACACATAAATAACACTGTGAAAGACAATATAAATGCAGTTTTATCAGACATTTACACTGTGTGTTTGGATGGCCTGAGGAAAACAATTGTTTCAACATCCACACATTGTATCATGATACACTACATCACGTGCGTGCATACACACCAGACTTACTGTTAGGTGCTGCAAGTGCAGTATCAACCACTAAAACCTTCTTAACCCCCTACACCTGAATACCTGTTCAAGGGATTCCTCGGGATTTATGTCCCCCATACGTTGAATGTTGCTAAGAAAGAAAGAAGAGACCTTGTGAGGAGTTTAGTACAATTATAGAATATTTTGTTTTTAGAATGGATATACAGTTGTTGTTTTGTTTTTTAATCCATCATACCTTTCCGGGTCTTCGGCTGGCAAGACATTAGATGCCAAAGCAGTGTCATTAATGCTGTCAAATAAAACCAGCAGAGTATTAGGAACAGGTTTGCTCCTCATGGAATCATTACATTGAAGAAAATAAGCAGTAATTGCATACCTTGCAGCAAGAGTAATATTTTCAAGCATGGAATGGCACCACCACCTTCGTAACCATGGCAGGTCATCCTAAAAGAAACAAAGTGCAAACAGGCTCACAATACAGGTTTAAAATAAAGGATGCTTTGTCAGTATGACGAAGGCTGTGTGAAAATATCAGTTAATGAGAGTAGGAATACTCAAACGGTCATACTCTGTAAAACAGAAACAAAACCACTTATAAATAACTCATAGAACTGAAGTAGTTGTACACAGTTGTGGTGTAAAACAAACCACATCCATGTCTGCAACCCTACCTGCATGATGCACAGCATGTTTAAGGTGATTATCAATATGATATGATCATTTGTAATTAGTCTCTGTAGAGAATTTGCAGCAGGGGCAGTTGAATATGCTGTCCTTGAGGTACTGCTGAATGGCTGGACGGTCTTTAAAGTGTGTTGAATGCTGAAAAACATGATCAAATCATGCATTATGCGTTAATCATCATAGTGGTTCTTTACAGGACTTAAACAAGCCTTTAACATTTGAAGATTCATCGAGCTGGTCTGCTGACAAACATTGACCAAAACATTTTTCTTTTTCTGTGCATGTACAGTTTTAAAAAATATTAATGATTATTATCTATGACAATAAGCTGTACTGTTCGCCAACATAGTCAAAACTTTTGTAAATGTGTTACAAGTTAAACCGCTAGCAACTCTGCTAGGTATACTGATATGTGTAATTAACGTTAGCAGGCTAATAACGTTATATTTCTCAAGCCAAAATCATTTTCACTAACTGGCTTTTACTAATGTTGGATACTTTCGTGACACAAAAATGATAACGTTCTGTAATGTTCATTTGACATCACGGGATGGATATAGCATAAACTCAATTTCACAAGAAACATCTTTAAGTAAAACAAAACAGGGCCTAGCGCTAGCTAACATTAAATTGAAGGTACTCTACAAAACTACTACTTTTTCGTGCAAAAAACTAATGAACACAATAAACTAGATGGTCACATCAAATATCATAAATATTTCATCCAGCAGGGTCAACACAGTAATATCGTCAACGTGAACATAAAATTATGTATTTTTCACTTACCGACATCGTTCGTTTTAAGGCTTCTCTTCGTTTGCCGATTCGCTATGGCCAGTAAAGTTTGTTTGCGCCTAAGAAAACTCATAGTCGCATGACGTCATCAAAATGGCCGAGTCTTGGATGGGCGGAGTTGGGAAGAGTTGGACGTTGGATGGGCGGAGTTGGACGTCCAAAATGTCCTGCAGGGATAAGCGTCTCGCTTGCCGTACCTCCAGCTAGATTTTCCCGGGCTGGAGGTAAGCAGTGTTTAGTAGCGCTCCGGATATATAAAAATATTTTAATGAATAAAACGCACAGTAAATACAAATTATCACTTTAATACGACTGTATGTAAATAAAAATGACATGATTTGCTAAAAAAAGTAATGATTGAACATGATGTAAACGTGTTATAAATGAGCTGTAATATATTTCTATGGTAACCACACAGTGATGTGCGTCATGAAAGATCTTTAATTTGTATTTCTTTTTTCGGTTGAATTTTAGTTGCAGTCAATAGAAGGAAGCCCTGGTCTTACTAACTTTGTTTTTCATGAATGCAGGTACGTTGTTGTACAGTGTTAGAAGATAAATGATCGTTCTCCTTGCATTATATAATATCAGTTTGCTCGCCGGATATCGTCTGTCCTTTTTTTGTTCGCGCTATACATTGTAACAAAGAGTACAGCTAGATTTTCCCGGGCTGGAGTTGCAGTCAATAGAAGGAAGCCCTGGTCTTACTAACTTTGTTTTTCATGAATGCAGACAATAAAATCGAGTGGCTGAACCCCTGGTGTACTTCTGATCTTTGGAGGATCCGTTACACAGGAAAAAAATCAAAAATCAAATGCCTAGTGCAACGCAATACAAAAACCCATACCAATCAATCCCAACACTTTACTACGAATAAAGTTTTAGTAGGGGGAAGAAAAAACATCAAATAAAAGTGAATGTAGGTAAGATAATAGACCTCATTTACAACAGAAAAAAAACCTGCCGATAGGTTGTTTGCAATCACGCGATTCTGATGACGCGCGAAATTCAGATGGGGGGCAGGAAGGGGAGAACGGTCGCTGGAAATGAATGAAAGCGAGTATACAAAAGTGTTTGGTTGAGCCTGCGTGTACCAGGTATTATAAAAAAAATAGTAAAACATATCGGATATGATCCGTACACACTGAGGAAAAGTGTTTTTCGTACTTGTTGTCAGACTTTCCTGCCGTCAACATTACAAATGACTCGTCCTCCAGACCTGCTGCTACACTCCTAGCTAAACGAAGGCTACAGGAGTCTGGAGGGGGATAACTCTGTGTGGTTGGTCAGCGACCTCCAGAGCACTGAATGGCAGCCGTTTGGTTTTTGTCCTGGTGAATAAATGTGTTTCACTCTTTACGTTGCCGTTTCATCACTATCGTAACGTTACCTGAACGCACCACTGGCATCAGGCTACAAGCTAGCCGGGTAACCGTAAATACTAAATTGTAAATACTAGTTTATACCTAATGTGGTTGGTCATTATCAGTGATAAGACACTTTGTAAAGGTCGTAGTTAAAGAAAACTGAGACGTTGTCGCGGCACATTGTGATTGCATGGCTGGATAATTCATAATAAATTAACATCATATCAACATGTAAATATTCATAATCAAGCCACTTTTCCCCTCGCTTTGGCCAAATGTTCAGCAGTGAACATTAAAACGATCATGAATCATCCGATCTAAAGAACAGTCTGTTTCCGGTGAGGTGTTGGCTTATACTGACTTTAGTTTATGTGGTAAGACGGAGGTTTTTTAAACCATGTCGGACGCCGTTTTTCGGTCTTTTTTACCCCCTTTGTGGATTACAACTTTCAGAACCCGAAAGAAAACTTTGATTTTTCCGGTTTGTACAGTTGTAAATAACGCAAAATCCAGGCATTTTTCTATTGTTATCCTGCGGGCAAAATTGTTATCTGCAGTCAAGTTGTAAATGGACGCGGATGGAGGTGAAATGCTCCAAGGGGTACGCGAAGCAAAAAGTTTGGGAAGCACTGCTATAGCATAACCCGTGTAAATGACTGATTGTCTTATTCCTTTTAGAACAGGGATGTCAAAGTCAAACACACCGAGGGCCAAAAAAACAAATTTGCTACAAGCCGAGGGCCGGACTGGTTCAACGTTTATTAAAACATATCGAAACGATTGCACATAGACTATTGAACCAAGACCTAACACAGTGTATTCACACATATTCACAATGATTAAATGAATATGGCAATATTTTGTTATGGCTTTGTCGGTAACTTCAAGGGAAAACAGTTTCAAGAGCCAAGCAGCAAAAAATTCAATTGTTTTTAAAAACAAAATGTGTTTCTTAATATCAAGATAAATGCATAAATAAAAGTGCATGCATTATAAACTGAAAATGTATTATTGTGCTGCTCTATGATCTACCGATCACTGCTTTCAAATAGTAAAATTTAAAAAATAAATCAAATCAGTTGTATTCTTTCTCATATCTCTTATCTGCAATTTTCCCTGAGTCCATTCAAAATAAATATAAATAAATAAAATACAAAAATGTATGGCACAATAAAGCTAGCCTTGACAGCAGCCTCACTTTGTGATTTAGCATATGTGAACATAGCCTGTCTGGACTTAAGGCCTCGTTTTAATTCGTCCACCTTCTGTAGCTTTTGTTCATATTCCATATTCTTGTCTTTGTCTGTGTGTTTCTTAGACGTTTGATAGTGCCTTCTTAAATTAAATTCTTTCATTACAACCACACTTTCTCCACACAGAAGACACACAGGTTTGCCTTTTACCTCCATAAACATGTACTCTGCCTCCCACCTGGCCTGAAACCCCCTGTTCTCAGCGTCAACCTTACGTTTAGTTATTTTTGAGGAGGGGTTTCAAAAAGTCGATCTCTGCTCTGAACGAATGAAGCCGTTTGTGCGCGCTGCAGTGACTTCGCGGGCTACCGTTGCATTGTGGGAAATGTAGTGTTGGTGACCTGCGGGCCGGTTCTGATAATAATTAAATATCATCCAGCGGGCCATAGATAGTCAATTCGCGGGCCGCATCTGGCCCGCGGGCCTTGACTTTGACATATGTGCCTTAACAGAACCAACACAGTATTGATGCTGTTCTTTATTGAAGCTCAGTCAGGGAATAAACACCCACAAAATACAAAGTTGTATTTGTGTTCAGTCTCATCATTCCTGACCAGGCCACACACACACACATATATACATATATATATCTATATATATATATATATACTGTATATAATATATATGGGATGTGCGGTCAGGGGACTGGAGTCCGTCTATCCATATAGATAGACAGACATTTTACTGTACAGTATTGTTCTTAAAGCCAACAGCCAGCTAAACTCGTCCCTTCAACAAATCCCCCAAGGAAGAGGCAGGTCTTGTAGTTAGCGAGCTTTATTGAAAAGAAGGTAAAACTGAAATAAATACAAAAACAGTGGGTAATAAATAAATAATGTCTAAACATCAGGGAAGTATCAAATAATAAGGTAAGTATTACAAAACAACATAGATAGGTGAGACAAATAGATAACTAAATGCTACACTTAGCTTAGCTTCCATGCTAATTAGGTACTTTACACAAAGGAATTGCTAACATTTGATGTGTCACACATTATTTCTAGTACAATCACTGCATTACTGTTTCCACATGAATTAACTTACTTTCTCATCAAAAGTTTGACTAAACTCTTTAATTACTCATTAACATCTCCTTTCTACAGGTAAACCAACATAAATGTACTTACTGGCAATGCCACACCAAAATGGAGAGGTAAAGTTCAGGGGGGCTGAGCTAACATGTGTCCTTCACCCTGAACAACTGGAAACTGACAACTTACTGGAACAGGAAGAGACATCATACCCCAAACTGAGAAATTACTGTCAAAATAAAAGTCACTATCAAAATATATTACCCGTGGCATCACAATGATCCATGTCCGAAAAGCCAGTTCATGACACTGGGGATTGGCAACCCCAGGCCCCCACCTGCCACTCAGCCTACACTGCACCCTTTCAGTGGTGGGACCACTTGGCGCCTTTTTCAGGATAACCTTGACCATCCCCAGGAGCCAAAGAGCAAGTTTGAAGCCGAGCTCCTCCTGGCCCTTGCTCCATGAGGTGCCCCTGTTTCACATTCCAGGGTGAAGTTGTCCGTGCAATCTAAGGCCACTCCCTTTGAGGTCCTGACTTGTTCTTAATCTGAAAATAAGGCATTCAGGATCCTGGGGATACTCAAACCAATCCACTACATTAAGATGACGATTCTAAACATGCAATTTAGCATTTTTTTCATTGAATTATTCTCAATATTTTTCTCTTAATTTAATCATATTTCATAACAATTTCCTTATTGTTTTATTCCGATTCTCAATATTTCAACTTCTATTACAACTTCTACTGTCAGTATGATTTCAGTAGCACCATTTTTTATTTGACAAAACAATACTTCTTTTTTATTTTTTATAGCAGAATTTTCAATAACAGTATTTCATGACATGCATTACACTCATTCCATCCTGTCCATCATCAGTTTGATAAGGATGAATGATAAAACATTTGGCTTGAAGTGCCTTGTAGATAGTTTCTAGCTTCCCAGTGTCTCTGGAGCTATTATAGAACACAACAAATTATTAGTTTATCTGTTCATGTCTGATTAACAGAAAATACAGCAAAAAACACTGCTTCATTTGTGTTATTTCTTAGTGATCCGTTTCCTTTACTGATATCTCTAACAGTTAAAATCGATATCACAGCATTTGTCTTTTAGCATCTATGCTCTGGAACAATTCGGCACTTGAGGATCTTCAGATAGTTCTGGATCTTGTTGGAGTCTCGCCGAAAGCAGTAGAGAAGATCAAAGTCTTTCATGATGCGCCACTCAGCTCTATCAGATCCCAACAAAGCTGGAGTACTCGGGCTGCTGACAGAGTTACTTAATATTCCTAACATCTGCATCTGGGAGGAAAGAATACATTAACACACATTAGTTTTATACAAATATACCTAGCAGTTTTGTGTGGCTTCCAATACATTAAAGACCCAGTAAGAGTAGAAGGTTACAGGAGTTATGTTTTTGTTTTTGAAGACAGCTTGTTTCTTTAAAGCTAGGTGGTTCTAGGCAGATATAAATAAAGACATTCTGTAAACTGTGATTATGTAATCAAATCTGAGCCCCATACAACTCAGCCCTTTCATCCCTTACTTGACTGTTTTTATACAATTTGCATGGAGGTTAATTTAACTCAAGCCTTCCAAGTGATAGATATGAGCGCTAACAATTTATGTCAACCTCAAATCTTGGTGAGCCTTCTGTGCAGGTAGGCATTTGATCATGAATGAAATGTCTTAAAGAGACAATAAATTGATTGGTCTTTTACTTGAGCGCCTTAGTGTAAAGAACACATTGACTAAGAGGCCAATCATTGTTAATGGAGAGCAGAGCAACCCTAAACAGTAACAAGAAAGAGTTAGAATTTAATAGAATATCTCTTTCAAAGGCTTAAAAAAGAAAAACAACTGATTATGGCATTCCATTTAATTAATTTAGTTACTGTAGAGAATCAACACAGAATTCACTGTTTTTAAACAAAAAACATCTTGCAACCTAAAATGTACATATTGTTATCTGTGCTGTATGATATTTCCTTAATCTGATAAAGAATTAATGAGCATCACACTAAGCACACTCTGCTGTATAACATTGTAGATCGTGTACAGCACTTTTAAGTGTGTTAGGTAGCTTTTGCAACATTCTTTCAACTGTATGGGCTCCAGAGCAGCCCCCAAAACTGTCATAATCTGTATGAATGTGTGAAAATACCTTTTCTACCATCTTCTGGACACCTCTCCGTAGCTCATGGACCATGTCACTCATTTCAAGGGACTTATTTGAGCTGAATTTATTGAAATCATGATGATGAGCCATGCTCTCGCGGAAATGCCACAGAGGATCTCGCCATGCCACCAGGAGCTTAAGAATTACCTCTGTCAGCTCTTCTCTCTAGATTGACAACAGGAAAGATGTTCATCATTATTTTAATTTTCTGTAACTAAGATGTGAATTTTGTCATTAATAGTTTTTTTTATATAATAATGGAATGGATGATAAAAAACAGCAAAATGAGCGACTAGTAAAGAGTGATGTGGATTATACATCTGTTTGACAAAAAATTTATTTTTTTCAAAGTAAAGAAACCAAAAAGCGGAAATGCAAAGTTTAGGAGGCTTTGTCATTCTTTTATAAATATGATGTGGACAGTTGATGGCAATGAGAGGAAACAACTTTTAAAAAGGTTAATTCACCGCCATTCGCTGAGCGTTCTCTTTGCCATTTGGAGTAAGGATGGTGGAGGTATGACAGTTGCGACTGACCCGGCCAATCTGATTCTTACTGGGGAGGAAGTAAAGCTCCTGATAGAACAAATGAAATGTCAAAGGTCAGGTGTCATCTAACTGTGAGCTGTGGAATTGATGAAAAAAGATGGTTTTACGGTGTACAGTATGTGTATGTGAGTACTATTAGTGCATTCCATGTTTTGCTAAAACTGTTCCATCTGAACAGGATTTTTTCTGCCCATCCTACTTCATATTAGCTTATGAAGATTACTACCCATAGTTCAAGGAGAAAGCCATTTTTATCATCTCGGATAATCCTAATTATTAATCATGAGGAAGTAATAACACAAATATAATTATTATCAATATTCAAGTATTATCAAATATTTTTGATAAAATATAGATTGATAAAAAACAACTACAACAAAAGAGGATCCCAATTCAAGAGACGGGCACTTTTCATTTCACTGCTTTTTTTGTTTCAGATGTTTCTAGAACAATTAAAATAATAGCTTTGAGTATTTTGTTAAAAAAAAACTATATTCATGTTTGAGAATCATCTGTACTATTGCGGAAAAGAGTCTTAGTCCATCCGAGGAAGTAAGGAATAGAAATACATTTGAAGGAGAGATTAAACTTTAGTTGAATAGTAAGCACTTCAAGGCTCCATGAGTCATATCAAGTCATATTGAACAATTTGCTCCTGTATTCGTGTAGGACAGATAGAGCAGTAAGTGTGAGAGTAAATGATTCAAATTTAAATTGGCACATCTATGATAATTGGTATTTTTCCCTTACAGTAGCCACAGATGAATATACAAATATATATTGGGCTACTTAAGTCCTGATATCAAAATCAGTTTGGTTTATGAAACATTTGAATGAGGATACTTACAAACTCCGAGTGAAGGTCATTTGAAATACTATGCATCCTCGCTGAGTGTTGAATGACCCGGTCAAAAAGATTAGCGAGGGAGAGGACGTGGCATCCTGCCTGGGCGTTGGTACAATGTGGTACTGCAGCAGCACTAGACAGCCTGCTGTACCAAACCAAATAGACCAACACCACCCACACAGTAAACACTAGGAGATAAAACAGATAAATATATATTTTTTAAATTAGAAACTCTTTTAAAAAATCCATTCAAAGTCTATATGCAAAGTCATTTTCTTGCTGATACCTGCCTGATTTCATGTGTCCAGGCATCCTATAAGAAGGGTGAAGATTTACTCCTTAAAGCACAAAGTAAATTAGTATTGCCATATAAAGACCGCAAGAGCTTCAAATGAGGGTCCTTCACAACTAATTTCCCTTTTAAACCTAAATATCAAAGAGCACACACAAGGGAGGGAAAGAGAAGGGTCAGCTAGAGAAGGGCAGATTATCAAATTGACGTCACTTGCCAGGTACTATATTTCATTTGGACTTTCTCTCATGTTATTCATCATTCCTCCATTCATTTATCTTTTTAATATAAAGCTTCGAGTTATTCCCAAGTCTCTTGTCTTCAGTAACCACTGGAAAAAAGTGATAGGCTAATCTTTGTTGCCTCTGAGTTTCCTTGCATGCATGATAGAAGGAATTATATCAAGTATAAGATGATCTAAAATGACTGCAGAAGGTTGTTTGATGTTTTTTGGCATTTTTTAACATTTTATTATGAAATTAGTGTTGTTGTCCTTACCTGCTGCTGCTGGATAGTAATTTCCCATCTTGGGATAATAAAATCTATCTATCTATGGTGTCCTGCCATCCCCGCTCTGCAGGTCTCCTGTGTTTTGTTTTGTTTTTGTCCCTACATCTGAGAGAATGAATGGTGGCGTGCCCACCTCAACAGACTGCCAGACGTTCCCTCCATTTTTTGCAATGGGGTTCAGTTTTTATCGAGCTTTAACAGCAAGAAGATTGAAGTGACCAAAAAGTTGTGCTCTAAAGACATTCGAGCTTTGTTTGTTTGCATCCAAATTTCCAGCCCATAAGTTTGCTTAAATAAATTAATCATAATTATAATTGTAATCCACAGTTCTCAGCACACATCCTGTCTGGCCGATTGTTTTATGAAAACAATCAATAGATTAGTTGGTTGCTATGACAATTGGTTACAGAGGCAACCAAAAACATCAAATGAAAGAAGAATGAGCCAAATTTTAAAAACAAAATGTATTGTGAAGAACACAATTAAAAGAAGAAAATTATCCTACAAACAAATAGACAACTGTGGTGAATTATGGTATTATCGTCTTCAAATAGCGCAAATATGTGCTGCAGGAAAAATTCTGCTGAAGCAGACTTGGTTGAACAAAGAGGATTTTATTTTCATCCGGGTCTGAGTCAAAGTGCAGATTGATGCATCAAGTCTGGAGAGGTTTCATATCCCAATGTCAGAGAAAACTCTGTACTTTTTGTCTTACGTCAGGCTGTTTTCATCCAGGCATGCAGCCCGAATATGGTTTTATCCATATCCTAAACCTTTCCTTTTTTGGTCCTCCACCAGGCCATATCCCTCCAGATGTACAACTAGAATATATTTTGTCCATATCATGAACATCTCCTTTTTGTCCTCCCTACACTCTACTTTAGGAATGTGTTTTCCCTGGTTTTATGCCCTACGAACAGAACAGTGCTTAACAGTGCTTAAATCATAATCTCACCATATGCTGCGGAATCTTCTTGTGCCTGTGTTCTGCTTTAACCTTTTTAAGAAAGACTTTTATGAGAAATCTGGTTCATTTCTGCTGCGATTGGGTTCACTCTATGTCCGTCACGTGCATGAAATATGACTGCTGCCTTCCCTATCACTGGTACCAAGGGTGTGGGGCTCAAATGGTCAACATCAGTAATGACTTAATCTTTCCAAAGATCCCTGAGTTCTATTCTATACGGTTATATACTTCAGACACGTGAGCAGTATCTCACTTTAACTTTTCTCTGAGAAATCCAAGAAGTGTACCTTCTAAAAATTCCAACTACCATCCAAAATTAAATTTTCATTGTGTTTTGCGTCAATTGACCTTTTTGTAAACCTACACTTTGAGTAAACAGTGCATTTGTTTGTAAGATGCGTGGATGTGTGCACCTATGCATTTGGAGTATTGGTGGAAGGAGTTATACAAAATAAAGTTCAAGACTTACAAATAAAATTTTTGGGGTTTATCATGGTTGAAAATAGATACATCATCCACTAACTGATGAAAGTCAGTTTTGTGAACATATTATTTCTGCCAGAATCCTGGTACTGCTTTTCCCGCTGTATTGATATAGCTGCAGTCAGTACAGAAATGTTTATGTTTGGACATTATTTTGGGAGCAGCACGGGATCAAGAAAGCAGCTGTTTTTTTCTCAATAAGTTACACAGATAAACCCATTTAGGCTAACTGGTCTGGCTACTCTTAATTCATAACGAATGGCACAGTATTCGAAATCTGTCATGGGTTGTCATGTCATTGTTCGGTTTCCTGTTTTGTTTCGTAGTCTTTTCTGTCCCATTGTTGTTGTTGCACTTCCTTCCTTTTGATTTCTTGTCTCCTCCCTAATCATCTCCTATCTATCATTGTTTCCTCCCCTGTCTTGTGTATATATTCTTCAGTCTGTCTCTTGTTTGTTGTACTCTCTAGAATGCTAAAAAGACAGCAAATTTACTTTTTTTAAAATGCTTTGTGGTTCAACATACCTTCTCAATGTCTCTCAGAATCTACAATTTGACCACAGTCTTTTTATAAGTATGCTTGTTTGGCACCTTCCGCAACACTAAACAGCACTTGAAGGCCAAAAATCTATTACAACACACAAATTCCTTTAATTGAAATCAAAATATAGGCTTGAAATATTGTGTCTGGAAGAGAATCTTAATAACACAATAATTATTGGCATTGAAGTCAGTGTTTTAAAGAAACTTGGTTTATTTGATTTTCCAATTTTATTAAATGAAAATGAAAAGAAAACTTCTAAGTAAGAAGTATATATGATCTGACATCACTGCCAATGCTGTTGGTGTCAAAGGCTACTGGACACCATTATGCTTCCGCACATTTCCCCCTGTTGGGCTTCAGTTTCAATTAGAGGCGGGTCTGCATGTGACTCCTGCTGCACGTTTATAAACACACTTTAATACTACTTAGTTGTTTGACAGTTGGTCTAATGCTGTCAAAATCTGACTGACCTGCACAGTTACAGGGTGACTGCTACAGTCATAAATGCCCACAGGCTAGCACCCTCAGTGACTTTGACCTTTCAGTGAAAATGTACAGAGAATATTTCCCTTTTCAACTCTGCCTAAAAATACAGTTGCAATAATAACAAAGGTTTTGCCCATCAAATTTTTTAAAAATTTAATTTAATTGTTTTTTTTAAACAGAGTTGTACATGGAACTGACACCTTTGTTGGTGAAGAAACACTGGCAAGGCAAAATGGCAATTTATTTAAACATATTTAGACATAGATTTACACAGAGATTATCTAAACCCGTCCAGGGTCTACCTACCCACTTGCCCAATATTAGGTGGGATAGGCCCCAGCCCCCCACAGCCCTACCTGGAATAAGTGGTATGGACAATGGATAGATTTAATTTAAGGACTCCATTTAGTCTGCTCCCATTATTCAGTCTAAGTATGAAGGTGGGAAGGATAAAACAAAAGGAATTTGTGCATTTTGATTAGTTCATGGTAAAAGAGACATGCCACAGACAGATCAGAAGCGGACATAATAAATTATGTTAAGCAACAAACCAAGCACCTATTGCCTAGTGACAGCTGGGATAGTTTTCAGTGATCCTGCACTGCAATAAACAGGGATAGAAAATGGACAGAAAGTATTTTTATTTTAAAAGAAAGTGAGCTGAAAAAAGAAATTTTCCCTGCCATCAATTTTTTAAGGTTTAAATGCAAGAAAATGATCAAAGAATTCACAACAGGCACACATTCAGTGCACTCACTGCAGCAATTTAAAAAATATCCCATACCGTTATAAGAGAGGTTGTCCATTTAAAATTTTGCTTTTGGGTAACATGTTGGAAATATGTACACATTCAGTTTCCCGGATTGATTCTTAAAATCCTACTTTGCAATTGTTCTGTTCATATATAACTCGGTAGGGGGCAGCACTGCATCTCTTAGTTGTTCGGATTTGCAAAAAAACATAAAAGAAGACTAAATTGTACAAAATCAAAGAAGAAGACGCTGAAACGTTTACAGCTAGGTCTGATAAGCAGATAATTCGCCAAGTGAGGGATTCTTTTCCAAACCCTGTCTACCCAATGAGACAAAGTAATGAAACTAACTACGTTGACTCTGAGAAGGAAGATGAGTTTGTTGTTGATTTCCTGGAGAAAGAATTTGGTAGCGACTTGAAGTCTTCTAAGAATGTCGGCGACCTGCTGGAAAGACTGAAAGAGGAAAACAGCACGCTCGCGGACCAGGTTATCTTTGCTTTTAATTTGGCTTGAAGTTTACTGAAACTAAACTAAATCGCATTGAGAGAACCTACTACAAATGATACTGCTTTTTACTCTAGCGTTGGTTCTGGGATTTTATGGCTTTCGAATTGTATCTGTATCTTTTGACAAAACTATTAAATATTTTGCCCAATATGTGCACTTCCGGATCAATAAGACTGTATTAGAAGCGCGAATCTGATAAGAGATCGCACAGAAAGATCGTTACAACACATACAAAGAATGGTATCGTTTTTCAATACTAGCTAGTTGGGACAAAATGCTGGGTTGACGTTGCTTACCACCACTTCAGTGATGTTCCTTCTCAAAAAGATTTTTTATTGCTCCAATATTCGAACTATTATAAAAAGTTTCTAGATGTCGCTTTCCTTCCATACTTTGTAATAATCGAAATAAAACATTTGTTAATTTAATGCCACGTATAGTGTAAAGTAATAAGATAAGAGATAAAGTACTTTTGATGTGTTGTGTGTGTGTTTTGAATAATATGTGTGGGTGAGAAATGTGAACAGTGTTTCATTTGTGTCATTCAGGTTCAGAATGTGTGCAGTTTGGTGCCACCTCAAGTTTCAGCAGTGCTGTCTGCTGCAGCAGAGGCCAGATGTTCCTTGGGGGACCTACTGCAGAAAGAGCAGTGTATCTCCAGCATGTTGGACCAGGTGTATACCACTGAATGTTACCACAAGTACCAATCAAAGAGAATGTCGGTTTGGCTCATGTATTTGTCTATATAAATCACTAAGGACATTTTTAAAGTAATTTTCTACTATACTTAGTCACTTGGCTGGACTAGTTTTTTTTTCATTTATTTATTTACATTTTCAGGTGTGTGTGCCTTTTAACAGCTACAAAATTGGCAACTGCTCAGCTGCAGTTCCAAGTGCTGCAGGCCACTGGTTTGCCAGGAATTCTTGTGACTGTACGAGAAAGCAACTCCTTCCCATGAAATCCAGTAATTGGAAAAAAATGTGGCTACAATAAACTAACTTTTTTATTTTTCTGTCATTTAAAAGGGTAATCAGCTACAGTTGTTACACTGGTCTAATGAAGTGGTTCTACTGGTATATTGATATCACTATCATTGTGTCATAGTTGTTTCACATGCAGTTGCCATCACAGAACTTTTGGGCCATCTTGCTGGTACAACCTCACATGTAATTGAAAACAATCTAAATGAGGTGAGTTTATTGAGAGCGGAGTTGGTAGTATTGGAAATAGGGCAGAGAGAGGAATTTTAGATATGACACTGAAACACAGTTTTGCATGTGTTAAGTTCTAGTTCTTTCACAGATGTAGACTGTTATGTTTGAAGAACAAGGCACGTAGTTGATCTTGAATGTATAAAAACATTTTCTTTTTCCCAAGCAGACCAAATATGTCTAACTTTTACATGATGGATCTCGCACATGGCACCTTGTATTTTAAACATACTTTTGAGACCTCATAACATTGGGATTTTCAATGAACCATCCACATGTTAAAGAGGTTTATTGGCATTAAGCAATGATTTGCTTTGTGATTTTGTGAAATGACTGGTAAATGACTGGAGCCTTACTGGGTAATTGTCATTTTTTTGGCACTTGTTTCCCTTTGACATGGAATCTGGTGGTTTAGTTCTGGCCTGTGCTAAATTTTGGCCAGTCTGTTATTAGAATAGAAATAGCCCATTTCTGAGCGCTATTAGTAGTGGAATTTAACTAGAGGCTTTATTATTGAATAATATTGATTATTCACATCAAGGCACTAGTTTGCAAAGACAATAACACTTTTTATGTTTTGCTGTACACTCACTCACTATTTATATCTGTCTTGTAGAACCTACAAGGAGCCAAACTGTGGATGGATGATCTTAGCCAGATGTGTGACCAAGTAGACTATGTAAAGAGACACATGAATTACCTTGGGGTCCTTCATCACATACAGGAACTCAGGTAATATGAATGTGGATAAATTGTAAGAAGCACTTTCACTTTGCCAGGGAAAAAAAAAAACACTGATAAGTAAACCATGCTTTTTTTTTCATGAGGAAACACGTGCTCTTTGTTTGAATGCCAAGGAATGAAAATATAATTGACATTATCTGTGCTGGGTCTTTTTAAAAAAAATGTATTGTTTTTCAAGGAGAAAAATAAATTAATATTCTAAATGAAAGAACTCACCCAGAAACTTACAGATAAACCCTATCAGTACATCACGAGCAAAGAAATGGCAGAGGCCTCACCTGTGAAAAATATAATAAATATTAGCAAGAAACTGTGTATAGAGCTAACAGAAATACACAGAGCAATGGTGTTTCAGTGGGCAACACGGTAGTCTTTTCTGAAACGGTTGCAGTACAGGGTCCAACATCTTGCGTCTCCTCTGCCTTCATTAAAAAGTCTCAGTCTCTCCAGATGAAGCATATTTGCCATTTTTCTCAACCATAGATCGTATGTGGGTTCAATGTCCAACTTCCACAACCAGAGAAGTAACTTCTTTGCAATCAGAGTTCTGACTAGGATAGCTTTTTTTGTTGTATTTGTTGGCAGAAGAAAAACGTTGCCCTGAGAATAGCCATCAGTGTATCTGACTCCTAACAATTCCTATTGACCTTGGAGATGGAGTGAAATATACTTTTCCAACATGTGTGCAATTTACTGCATAACCAAAAAGAATGTGCTAAATCACTAGTTGTAGTCTTGCATCTATTGCAGATGGGCGAAGCATCAGGAAAGCAACTGTGCAGTTTTTCTTTAGAATACTAGAGCCTATACAATGTCTTAAACTGAATAATGTTTACTTTTCTAACATTCGTCTCATATTGCATCTTTCAGTTCTGCATTCAGTTAATCTGTCCATGCCGGTCTAAGACTCGCTGATTTCAACTGGATATTGTTGTGCAAGATCTGGTAAAGGACTGAAACCACCCCTTTAGCTGCAGAGTCAAATTTGTTTATTGTCTCAAGGGCTACATGCTCTCCCTAAGTCAGGTATAATACGTCTTGACTGCTGCAGAGATTGGCAAGTTTACTTTTCTCCCAGTTAATAGAAAATCCTGAGACTGCCAAACTTATCTAAGAGAGTCAGGCTAGGAGGTATTGCTACTTGTGGCTGGAAAATGCACAAACGAAAATTGTCCGCATATAACGAAAGATGATGTTTATAAGGGCTCTGTCTGATACTAGCGGTGAGTGGTTTGATGTTAATTGCATAAAGGGATGGGGCGGGGGGGGGGGGACCTTGTGATTTGAGTCCATTTTATGAAAAAGGGTCCAAATCCAAATTTTTCTGGGCACAGAAAGCATGTAGGGCCATTCTACTTGATCAAATGTGTGTATACTTTGCATACAAGATGTTGAAATATAACTACCAGGTATAAAGCCAGTTTGATCTGGATACTGAGCATATGCATTATCTTAGTCTATTGGCCAAAATTTTTCCAAGGACTTTGTTCTCAATGGATCGTAATGAGACCGGGTGATGGGATAACCTCACCCGATGGTAATGGCCTGACATTGGGATTAATTAGATATTGGCTTTGTATAAGGTAAGTGGCAAACCCAAGGTTCACATTGTGTTGTTGAACATGCACAAGAGCTTAGGTGACAACTTTTTATTTTTTAATTATTTCTGTTCTAAAATATTTATTTTAAAATTATTTTTTTAATCGAAATAAAAAATTATACGCTGAAAGTATAATGATGTTCTCATCCAGATTGATGTCTTTGTCCAGCATATAAGTCGAGGGCTGTAATAGTTTGGGTAAATCCAGATTCTCAAAAATGTATTGAAAGCATTATAATCTAAGTTGCTCTTCGACTGATAGACATTAGAATAGAAATCTGCAAAACATTCATTAATCTTCTTTGAGTCCGTGAGCAAGGTACTTCTCTCAGACTTGATACAATGTATTGCTCTTGAGGCCTGCATTTTCCTCAGCTAGCGAGCTAACAGTCTGTGTGGTTTGTCGCCAAACCCAAAATAGCTCTCTGGCTTCTAGTAACTATTTTGATATGTTTTATGAAATTATAGCTTTGTATTCATACTGTAGAGCAGTTATTTTAGTAAGCACTGCTGTTTTTTGTTCAGTTTTGTTTGAAACTTCTAGATTGGTCAGTTTATCAGCAATTTCAGTCAATCTTTTCCTTAGAGTTTTTTTCTCTGCTGCCTCATGATATTATATGGCATATAAGGAGAGCCTTCATGATTTCCCATAAATTGGAGTAATCCACATCTCCCATGTCATGATGCTTAAATTTAATTATATTTTATGAAAAGGATAGGTAAAGAATTATTTTAACAGTGAAATATTTAAACGGCAATTTTGGTCACCTCTCTCATGGTTCAAGTTAAGACTTAAGGAGACTAGAGCGTGATCTGATATTAATATATTATGTTAAGTGCAATCTTTTACTGACTTGGAATCAGTCAAAAAGCAGTAAATCCTTGTGTAAAACTAAAAAAGAGCAGGTATTTTTAGTAAAAAAGGGGAAAAATAAGAAATGTCTTTCTTGGTAGGGTGGAGAAGCCTCCAAACATCCACCAAGTTATAATGCTGCTACTGTGCCACTGCTTCTAAATGCAAATGTGTAGGAGTGCTGTTGATCAAGTACAGGAAGGGTGGGCAACGCTGGGCCTCGAAGGCCCCTGTCCTGCGAGTTTTAAAGGTGTCCCTGCTTCTACACACCTGATTCTCATCAACAGAACATCAGCGGTCCTGTGCAGAGCTGACCCATCTGTAGAAGAGATCAGTTTTATTTGAATCAGGTGTGTGTAGTAGCAGGGAAACCTCTAAAACATGCAGGCTCTCGAGGCCTGGAGTTACCCACGCCTTAATAGATTTGAACTGACAGATGTGCTGAAAAAAACAACCCATAACAAAAACAAATAACTTAGCAGGGCTTCCAAACCCCTAACTTTAAGTTAAAACTAGACTCAGGGATCTGCTGGTGGCCCAGACTAGTGGTATAACTTTTTATCTCATACCAATTGGGGGGGAACATCGAATCGAGACATCCTACTGCAAAAGCAAACATTAAGCAGAAAATAAGACTCATTAGTCCTCACACGAGCAAAACATGGAACTGGCAGTCTTTGTTAAACAACAACTCACGCCATTCTTAAGAGGGGCAGCATTTATTGGTAACATGTCAAGGACTTTAATCCCTGGCTTGTGGCAGCGCTGGTGACTGTGTCCCTTCCCTCACCCTTTCCGGTCAGAAACTTCTCGGCTTTGGCTTGGGTGAAATGCACCTAAGAGCAACGTAGGCACAAACTTGGTACTCCGGCCATTTTCCGCATTTACTCCTTAATCCCGACAATGGAATATTTTCCAATTCAATCTTATTTATATAGCGCCAAATCACAACAAGAGTTATCTCACAAGGCTTTCCAAACAGAACAGGTCAGACCCTACACTGAAGTTATTTACGGAAGCCCAACAATTCCCACCATGAGCAAGCACTACGCGACACAGGCAAGGAAAAAATTCCTTTTAACAGGCAGAAACCTCAAGAAGAACCATGGCTCAGGGCGGACATCTGTTTCGGCCGGTGGGGGGTGAGAGACAGACAGGGCAAGAGAGGGAGAGGACAGAGGGAGCAAGGGGTGGCAGCCTAGACAGTAACACATAGACTGGATGAAAAATGCTACAGATATTGATAGTAAGGATAATGATAGCAGTAATAATAGCAATAGGACTAGGAACA
The DNA here is from genome assembly GCA_013363375.1 of Menidia beryllina. Taxonomy (NCBI): domain Eukaryota; kingdom Metazoa; phylum Chordata; class Actinopteri; order Atheriniformes; family Atherinopsidae; genus Menidia; species Menidia beryllina. The sequence goes on from JABUIW010043787.1 coordinate 257,545, forward strand.
GTAGTTGTAATTGAAGCAGAGTAGGAACAAGGGGACAGCAGGAGACTCCCAATAACTCCACAGCTCCAGAGCTAGGAACACCTGCCTGAAGTAATAGGAGGAGAGGGACGAGAAAGCACACGATTACAGGAAAGGGAAGAAGTCCAGTTAGTAAAGTGCATTATTGGAATGAGGTTGCACTGCAAGGGAGAAAGGACAGGGGAGCTCCGTGTATCACGGGGAATCCCCCGGCAGTCTAGGCCTATGGCAGCATAACTAAGGGTGAACTCACCCTAAGCAGCCCTAACTTTAAGCTGTATCATAAAGGAAAGTCTTAAGCCTACTCTTAAATCTAGAGACGGTGTCTGCCTCCCGGACCCAAACTGGAACCTGGTTCCACAGGAGAGGACTGATAGCTGAACGCTCTGGCTCCCATTCTACTTTGGAAGACTCTAGGAACCACAAGTAATCCTGCTTTCTGGGAGCGCAGTGCTCTGGTGGGGCAGTAAGGTACTATTAGCTCTTTAAGATAAGATGGTGCCTGAATATGAAGAGCTTTGTGTGTAAGAAGAAAGATTTTAAATTATATCCTGGATTTGACAGGAAGCCAATGCAGAGAAGCCAAGACAGGAGAAATATGATTTATTTTACTGGTTCCAGTCAGAACATGTGTTACAGCATTCTTAATCCGCTGAGAAGTCTTAAAAAAAGTTTTCGAAGAACCCGATAATAGGGAATTGCAGTAATCCAGCCGAGAAGGAACAAATGCATGGACTAGTTTTTCATTCATCATTTTTACACAGGATGCTCCTGAGTTTTGCAATATTAAGTAGGTGAAAGAAGGCATTTCTTGAAATTTGCTTAATGTGACAGTTGAATGACATGTCCTGATAAAAAATAACTTGGTGGTGCTAAAAGCCAGGACAATGCCATCCAGGGAAACTATATCTCTAGATCAGTGTTTCCCAATCCTGGTCCCTGCCTCGCATGTTTTCCAAGTTTCCCTGCTCCAGCACACCTGATTCTAATAAATGGAACGACTTTTCAGCTATGCAGAAAGCTGCTCAAGTCCCATTCATTAGAATCAGGTGTGCTGGAGCAGGGAAACTTGGAAAACATGCAGGGCAGGGTGCCTTGAGGACCAGGATTGGGAAACACTGCTCTAGATAATGCGTCATGGTGGTGCTTAGGCCCTAGAACAATAACTTCAGTTTTATCTGAGTTTAACATTAGAAAATTGCAGGTCATCCAGGTTTTAATTTCCTGAAGACAGACTTGAAGCTTAGCTCAGATATAACTGAGTATCATCTGCGTAACAATGAAAGTTTTTTTTTTTTTTTTTTACTTTTTATTTTAATTTTCAGTAACAGTTTTATATCAACACATACACAGGCCCACCCCTTTCACAATTCACATCCTATTTATGCAGATCATTCCGGACATTCAACCCACACCAAGGAAGCTTGTCTTACAAGTCCAACTCTGCCTAAAGTCATCCAGGGAGTGTTGATAAAGAAAACAGTCCAGCCGAGAAGCATCCCCCTCAGATATACATTGGATCCGTTAAAAGGCACTTATATTCATCAACATCCACTGATATATATAAAACAATAATTACTGTGACAGGGACATCAATAAACATGATGAGAATACAAACTAAAGCAGTAAAAGTATACAAAAAAACAAATAAATAAATAAAATACATTTAAAAGAAACACAAACAGATAAATAGAGGTGTCAAGGTTACAGTATGAAATTAGTTATAGGTCTCCACTTTGTTTCAAAGATCTCCATCTTGAGTTGCAGTCTTGATGTAATTTTTTCCATAATATAGACTGTTCTAATTCTCTCTCTCCACTGTGTAATACTGGGAGGCTGTGGCCTCAACCAAGCGTATGTTATACATTTTTTTGCAATCAGAAGCAAGACTTTGATCAAGTATTTATTGTTTTTGTCGATCATGTCCGAGGTAATTATTCCTAAAATATAGACAGAGGCGTCCAGATCTAAATAGATACCTAAAATATTCTTTATATCTGTTTGCACCTCTTTCCAAAACTCGACCACCTTTGGACAGTCCCAGAATATATGAGAAAAATCCCCCACCTTTCCACAATTTCTCCAACAAAGCCTAGATGTTTTACCATACTTAGATGTGATGACTGGAGTGTTAAAATAACGCATCTTAACCTTCCATTCAAATTCCCTCCATGTCGGGCTGTTAGTTAATTTGTGCCCAGATCTAAATGTTTCTTCCCACTCTTCATCTGCTATTATTATATTAGCCTCCAGTTCCCATTTCTCCTTAATTTCCTTATTATTGGCATTGGATTCATATTGTAGGCTTTTGTATAGTTTTGAGATTAATACTTTTGTTGATTCACCTTTTGCTATTGATAATAGAATTTCTTCAATCTTGGTCGTATCCGTTGAGATTTTTTGCCATTCACTATGACTCTGGAGATAATGTCTAAGTTGTAAGAATCTGTAAAAATCGCTTTTTTGTAGAATAAATTCCCGTTGGATTTGTTCAAAAGATTTCAATGTCGGCCCATTAAAAAGCTGTGCTATAAATACCAGTCCTCCATTTGTCCATCTCTCAAACCCTTTATCCATAGTGGCTGGGGCAAAATCTGGGATCTTTGCTATTTTTACAATTTTTGATATAGATTCAGGAAGCTTAAATTTCTTTATATTCTTGACCAGATGTTAATCGTTTCCTTAATCCAGTAGTTTTGAATTTTGAGATTTCTTTGAACTCTCCTTGTTGTAAAGGGCAGTGTATCTAAGGACAGGTTTGGACAGGCTCTTTGCTCCATATCTACCCATATTGTCTCTTGATCCTTTGTTAACCATAGTGCTATGGCTCTCAGTTGGGCAGCCCAGTAGTAATTCTTTAATTCAGGTAAACCTAACCCTCCATTACTATTTGAGGACTGAAGTATTTTAAGTTTAATTCTTGCCTTTCTATTTTG
>JABUIW010043787.1:260898-275102 GCA_013363375.1 Menidia beryllina
TCATTATTTCCCAATCTTTCCTCCATGTGAGCCACCTTCTGCTCCAGAGACGTAGTCCTGACCATGAGCTCTCCAATGCTCACCTCAAGTCTAGTCAGTGCTCTCTTGTTGTCCGATACCGCTTCCGCATGTTCTTTTCGCAGCCCCCTTAGCTCATGAAGTATGGCCGAGTCACGGTCATCCTTCGGCGGGTCCGATTGCTCTACATCCTGGCTTTGCACTTTCGCCAATCCGGTACTCTTTTCTTTTGCGCCTTTCTCTTCCGTATTCTTCCCTATTTTAACCATATTTTCCATGGATGTTCTATAGCACTTTAAGGGCGGGTTTTCTTTGAATTCCACTGTTTTAACCTTATTTTAACACTAGTTTTAGTGGTGTTCCTCAGAGCAGTCTTTTCTCCTGTCTTCTACAGCATGGCGCCACCGGAAGTCCTCCAACAATGAAAGTTTATGTAGTGTTTCCTGATAGTATTACCTAAGGGAAGCATAAATAACATAAAGAGGATTGGTCCGAGCACAGATCCTTGTGGAACTCCATAGCTAACTTTGGCATGCATGGAGGACTCATCGTTAACACAGCACAAACTGAAACCGATCTGATAAATAGGACCTAAACCAGCTTAGAGCGACTCCTTTAATGCCAATGAAATGGTCCAGTCTCAATAGGATCTGATGGTCAATGGTGTCAAAAGCAGCACTGATAAAACCAATACAGAGACAAGTCCTTTGTCTGAAGCCATTAGGAGGTCATTAGTCATTTTCACCAGTGCTACTCTGTGCTTTGAGGAGCTCTAAATCCTGACTGAAAATCTTCAAACGAGCTATTGCTATGTAGATAGTTACACAGCTGTTCTGCTACTGCTTTCTCCAGGACCTTGGAGATAAATGGAAGGTTAGATATAGGTCAATAGTTGGCTAAAACATCTGGGTAGAGGTTAGGCTTTTTCAAAAAAAGGTTTAATTACAGCTACTTTAAAGTACTGTGGCACATAGCCTGTTGATAAAGACAGATGAATCACAGATGTATGTCTAAGGGTAAGTAGCCTAATTGGGATGGGGTCCAAGAGGCAGGTTAATGGTTTGGATGAAAAAATTATTGAAGTTAGTTGGAAAAAATTGAGGGAAGCAAAGCAGTCAAAAAATATAACTGGTTCTGGTCCTACGGTTTCTGAGATTAAAGATAAGTTGGTGCCAGTTGAGAGCAAGTCTTGGTGGATTTTGTTTCTAATGGATAGAATTTTATCATTAAAGAAGCTCATGAAGTCATGGATAGTAAGAGCTATTGGAGTGCTTGATTCAATTGAGCTGTGGCTCTCTGTCAGCCTGGCTACAGAGCTGAAAAGAAACCTGGGATTGTTCCTATTTCCCAAATTAAAGACGAGTAGTACGCTGCTTCGGCATCACAGAGGGCCTTCCTATAAGCTTTAAGACTATCTTGCCAAGATAAACGAAAATTTTCCAGCTTGATTGAACACCAGTTCTTAAGTTTCCGAGATATCTGCTTTAATTTGTTTTTCAGTTGTATACCATGGAGCTAACCGTCTTTGTTTAAGTATTTTCTTTTTTAGGGGGGCTACAGCGTTGAGTGCTGTTCGCAGCGAGCCTTCAACACTATGAACAAGATGATCAGCTTGGGAGGGACTGAAATTAACATAAGAGTCCTCTGTTTGTTTATGACTGATGACTGAATGAATTTAGAGCTGATGGAATTGCATCCTTAATTTTAGCTATAGTACTGTCAGACAAGCATTTTGAGTAGACATTTTTTCCAGATGGAGAGTAATTCAGCAGTAAGTTCAAAAGTTAGCAAACAGTGGTCAGATAAAGACGGATTCTGTGGGAACACTTACATGTTCAATTTCAATACCATACACCAGAACAAGGTCAAGGGTGTGGTTAAAACAGTGAGTCGGTTTATGAATACTCTGAGAGAAGTCAATGGAATCTAACAGAGAGATACATGCGGTACTGAGTCTGTATTTCCCAACATTCACATGAATATTACTAAAGTTGACAAAAACTCTGCAAATTCTGATAAGAATTCAGAGTAAAGACCGGGTGCTAGGTACACTATAACAAATAGAATTGGTTGCAGTGATTTCCAGCTTAGGTGGGAAAGACTCAGAATGAGGCTTTCGAAAGGGTTCTACTTCAATTTTGGTTTAGAGCTGATTACAAGGCTAGAGTCAAAGATAGCTGTAACTCCACCTCCTCGGCCTGTGCTTCGAGGAATGTGATTATTCATATAACTGGGACGGGTGGATTAATATAGGCTGACATATTCTCTGTCACCCAGCCAGGTTTCAGTAATACAAAATAAATCAATTTCATACTTTGATATTAGTTCACCTTTAGAAGAGAGAGATCTGATGTTTGAGTCCACATTTTACTCTCCTATTCATTAGCACTATTTCTCTTGTGGTTTTTAGGCACAACACCTCTGTTTATCCTTGATTTAAACTATTTCAATGGCCGGGGGACAGACACCATCACTATGGGGTTTTCACTAAGTAACTCCTGGAATGGAAGAGCAGAAAAATGTGTTACACTTTGACAGGGGGCTGCCTGCGTTAGGGGGCTGCAAGGTCATGTAGTTTGGCTTCCTGCTGCTCATATTGGGAGGGAAGCATTGCACCCCAGCTCAAGCACCTCTACTTGCCTCTCATGTGACTCAGTGGCCGCCTTAGTAGATGACACTGGTTTGCTGATTTCAGTAAGGGCAGCTTTAAAGTTCGAAATCACTCCACTGAGCTCAGCGAACCTCATGTCCAACCTAACGCCCACGGACTTCCGGTGGCACAAGAGTTGAGATGACAGCTTTAAACCTGAGCTCCTGTATAAGCTTATTTTTTTCCCACTCAATTTGATAAAATTTATTTATTTCGATTGAAATTCACTTGTAAGAATGAGTGCGGACAAATTCAAGAAAGGAAAGACGACTACGAAACTGTCTCGGTTCAATTCGCTGGTGTAGCGTACGGTTCATGCACTGCTCACAGCTGAAGATCTTAGGAAACGTGGGTTTAATGTCGGCAAGATTACATGTGAAGAAAATACGGGTGTTTACACGGAGGCCTCGCTTGGCAAGCTGCTACCATGGGAAGTAATTAAGCCTTGCAGCAGAGGGAAAGAACACCAACAGCAGGTGAGAGAGAGAGTACAGGAATATCGCAGGAAGGGCGCGTCAGAAGACGAGAACAACTCCCCTGAATAGTCGTTTATTTTGTTCATATTTTAAAAGCTGATAGTATGCATCGTCATCAGACTGCCACCAATCATTTTTGTTTTTGCATCAGCTGGCCGACGGACCCCACCTAGTGGCAGTTCCCTCCCTCTTCCTAAAGGTGATGTGTCACCTTTCTTGTTGGAAGTCCTGTTAAGTTGTCTGTATTATAGTTGTAGTTCCCTTATTCCTTTTTCTTTTTTTTCTTTGTTTTTCTTTGAGGTCTGGCAGTGTAACTCACATGATACAAATTATAATATGAATGCACTATCAATACTATAACTTATTGTCATGGAATGTAAATGGGCTTACCAATCCTATAAAACGTAGTAAGATGATAGCCAAGGCTAAAAGGGATAGGGTGAATATAGTGTTTTTGCAGGAAACCCATATGTCTGCAGTTGAGCATGAAAAATTTAAAAAGATGGGTTTTAGAAATACTTTTTTTTCATCATCTAAAAATGGAAGGAAAAGGGGAGTAGTAATACTAATTTCAAACTCCACCCCATTTGAATTTGTTTCTGTAATAAGGGATAAAGAAGGTAGGTTTGTGCTGGTTAAATGCAAAATAGATTAGCAAAAAGTGACTTTATTCAATATCTATGCCCCTCCAGGGAGTCAGACATCTTTTTTTTAAAAAGTGTTTGATTTGATTGCAACAGAGACATATGGAACGCTCATTTGTGCTGGTGACTTAAATGTTCTACTCAATCCCTTTTTAGACCCCACTAATAGAAACAAGAAAAGGAACCCGATAGAAAAACTAACTAATAGGGCCCTAAGAGAACTAGGACTGAGCGATGTGTGGAGAGCAATACATGGCTCACAACCTGGGTACACCTTCTACTCTGGCAGACTCACTCCAGACTAGATTATGTGTGTATGTGTAAAAATGATTTGCACAGAATCAAAGAATGTAAAATAGGCCAGCGAATCTTCTCTGACCATGCAGGAACACATATAGCAATGCATTTAGAAGGTAAAAGGTGCAAGACGCTTTGGAGGTTAAACTGTGGCATGTTAAATGTTAAACAGTTTTGTGTCAATGATGAAAAGGGAACTACATTTATATCTTGAGGAAAATGATAATGGGACTGTAAATCCCAGTATGCTATGGGATGCATTTAAGGCCGTCCTTAGGGGCAAGATAATAGCTTGGTCATCCTTATCAAAAACATAAAAACAATGCAAGCTAGAAAATCTTGAACAAATTCATATCACCAATAGAGACCATGCCATTTTAAAACAAATAAGACTCATTGAACAGGATATAGATAAAATATTAAGTGAGGAGGTGGAGAAAAAACTCAGATTTAAGAAACAAAGATATTATGAGGCATCAAAGCTGTTAGCCTGGAGACTAAAAAAGCAACAGGCTGAAAATACAATTCATAAGATAAAAGACCCTGTCACAAATAAGATTGTTACAAATTTAGATGACATACAGAAATCCTTTGAGAAGTACCATACCTCTCTTTACTCTAATAGGGACCAGGCTGATATGCAATCTATAACAGAGTTTTTGAATTTCCTTAGACCTACTAAATGTTGCTACACAAATTAATGAAATACTAACCCAACCAATAACAGTGGAGGAGATAAATTATGCCATCTCAAGTCTAAATAATAAGTCACCTGGTGTGGATGGATTTCCCCCAGAATGGTACAAAACTATGAGGGAACATCTGGTACCCCTTATTGATGCATGCTTTAATTACATATTAGAGGATGGAGCTACACCGCCACCTTGGAGAGAGGCATTCATATCTGTCATCCCTAAGGAACGGAAGGATAGGGCTGACTGCAAAGGGTATAGACCAATCGGTGTGTTAAATGCAGACTATAAACTCTATGCAACAATCTTAACAAAAAGAATGGAAACAGCAATGCATGATTTAATAGATGAGGACCAAACCGGATTCATTAGGAATAGACAAACACAAGATAATATTAGGAGATCCATCCACATTATTGAAAATATTAACAAAACACAGACTAAGGAAATTATTTTAAGTTTAGATGCCGAAATGGCCTTTGACTCAGTGGGCTGGAATTTCCTTTATTCAGTAATGAGAAGATTTGGCTTTGGGAATAATAATATTCATCACTTATATTCAAGCTCTTTATTCCTCTAGAATTAAGGTAAATGGCAGTCTTTCAGATCCTATTAGATTGGGGTTTGGATGTAGACAGGGCTGTCCTGCTAGCCCTAGTTTCTTCAACTTGTTCATTGAACCTTTGGAGCAGGCCATAAGGCAGGAGGCAAAACTGAGAGGTATCTTCATAGGTGGAGAGGAATACAAAGTAGGGTTGTCACGATACTAATATTTTCAACTCGATACCGATACTCAGGAAAATACTCGATACTCGATACCATTTTCGATACTTCAAGGATAAAAACAAAGACCCCAAAATTTAACTGAATTTTGACAGGTTGGTGTCTTTCATTTCAAACTGACCTGTTACTGATGTTATCGTGGCTGGTGGCCCGCATTAATGACCTTAATCCTAACCCTAACCCTGACCCTGGCCCTAACCATAACCCTGAACCTAACCCAAACCTTCATAATTGTGAGAAATAAATATTTTTTGGTTAAAGTTGTTTGGACTTATTGTACAAACCTATTTAACATACACTATTTTAACATGATATTATGGATAGAGTTTGATGAAGTGTTTGAAAGATTAATTTCACTATTTTTAAATTAATGTCTATATTGCCATGAGGAATTACGATTTTCTTGCCTGGAATCTTCCTATTGGTGATGTAATCAAAATGGCCGACTTGGATGTGGGCGGAATTGGATATGTACTGTACTTCAATAATGGTAGCATGTTATTATTAGCCATTAGCCGCAGTTAGCAGTTCAAGGCTAACGTCTTGTTAATGATCATAAACAACGTAAATAAATGCATAAATAAATCTGAGAGAAGGGGCGCAGTGACGGCAGGTCATTTTTGTATCAATACTTTTTTGTGTATCGATGCTTTTGACAACCCTAATACAAAGTAAGCCTACAGTCATGGCCAAAAGTATTGAGAATGACACAAATATTATATTTTCACATGATCTGCTGCCCTCTGGTTTTCATGTGTGTATTTCAGATGTCATCACATACACAAATACAATCAATGCTTGAATTTTGTCAGAATTCCTAGGTTTTCGTTTTTCCACCCGTCTCTTGATGATTGACCACAAGTTTTCAATGGAATTAAGATATGGGGAGTTTCCAGGCGATGGACCCAAAATCTATATGTTTTGTTCCTTAAGCCAGTTAGATATCACCTTTGCTTTATGGCAAGGTGCTCCATCATGCTGTAAAAGGCCTTGTTCATCACCAAACTGCTCTTGGACGGTTGGGAGAAGTTGCTCTCGGAGGACATTCTGGTACCATTCTTTATTATTGGCTGTGACTCCCTTGGCTGTGAAGCAACCCCACACATGAATGGTTTCAGGATGCTTTACAGTTGGCATGAGACAAGACTGGTGGTAGCGCTCACCTCGTCCTCCCCGAACAAGACGTTTTCCAGATGTCCCAAACAACTGGAAAGGGGATTCATCAGAGAAAATGACTTTACCCCAGTCCTCAGCACTCCACCCCCTGTACCTTTTGCAGAATATCAGTCTGTCCCTGATGTTTTTCCTGGAGAGAAGTGGCTTCTTTGCTGCCCTCCTTGAGACCAGGCCTTGCTCCAGGAGTCTCGGCCTCACAGTGCGTGCAGATGCACTCACACCTGCCTGCTGCCATTCCTGAGCTAGCTCTGCACTTCTGGTAGCCCGATCCCGCAGATGAAACACTTTTAAGAGACGGTCCTGGCGCTTGCTGGTCTTTCTTGGGCGCCCTGGAGCCATTTTGGCAACAATGACGTTGAAATGTGTTTTGGGGGATGAAGTTCATTTTCTAGGCAAATATTGACTTTGCAATTATTTGCTCTTATGCTGAACACTCTTTTTAACATTCTGGAGTATATGGAAATTGTCGTTATAAAAACTGAAGCAGTAGACTTTGTAAATATTAACATTTGAATCATTCTCAAAACTTTTGGCCATGACTGTATATGCCGATGAAGTGCTTGTCAGATTGTCTGAACCAGTCTCTGGCCTGCCTATTTTAATGTACATGCTGGAAACATATGGAAATTATTCAGGTTATGTTCTCAATATAAATAAAACTCAGGTTATGACATTTAATTTAGCTTAAAACAAAATATTCTTTTAACTCATTGACTGCCAGCCATTTTCAGAACAGAGAGTCGCTCACTGCCAGAGTTTTTTGAGAATTTTGACTGATTTTTCAAGAGCCACAGAATAGTTTGTGCTTTGACTATGTAAACACCGAACACACCAAAAGAAAGAGTAGACTCTCTTCTATCATCAGGAAAAAAGATTTTGTTTCTACCTTATTCCGTTCTTCTTCGACGTGCGTCTCACCGGCGCCATTTCTCTCATAGCGAACCATTGCGTTTGTTTTTATTTGCTTACAATCTATGCTAATCTCCCATCAAAAGTGGCACAGCTACCTAGAGGGTAAATTTGTTAGTACATACTCTGTCTAGAAGCCGATATTTACGGAAAAACCTTCGCCGATCGTTCCCCCAGCCACTCGCATTGAAAAACATAAAAGACGTCTATAGACGTCTGGCAGTCAGCGGTTGGATTTGAAAAGACGTCTATAGACGTCTTTGGCAGCGAATGAGTTAATTGGCATTCAACCCAAATCAAATACTTAGGAGTATATTTGACGAACGATTTTTCTCAGTTATTTCAATGTAATTATAACAGTGTTAGTAAAAAAATATATGAGGATCTTGATAGATGGAGTCTCCTCCCCCTTGACTTTGGCAATAGGATTAGAACAGTTAAGATGAACATCATGCCCAGATTACTTTATCTTTTTTTGTCACTTCCTATAGATATTCCTACAAAACAATTCAGAGAATGGAATAGGCACATTTCATTATTTGTATGGAACAATAAGAGATCAAGGGTTAAATTCTCCACTCTCCAGTTGCAGAGGGGCATGGCACTCCAATCTATAAAGGACTATTATATATCTGCTCAGCTAAGGCCACTTGTATGTCTACGCAATCCATCTTATAAAGCTAAGTGGAAAGAAATAGAGACCTCTTTAACAGATGTCCCCTTACAAGAATTTATGGGTTGTAACAGGGATATGACAAGATCACGGACAGAGAGTAACTGGGTGAACTTATCATTTAAGATATGGCTTAAAATAGTTAAATGCCATCAGCTCCAAAGGGAGGTAAAACTACTCAGTTAGCCTGCTTATGATCCTGACTATAAGCCATCATTGTAAGATTTCTGATACACACAATGGACCCATCATGGTATCACATCTCTATGTTCAATAGTTAAAGACGGAAAACTTCATAGTTTTGAAAATGTATGCAAAGTCCATGGCTTGAGGAGACAGGATTTTTACAGGTACTTACAAATGTCCGATTACTTCTGTAAAAATGTTAAGGACTCAGAACAAAAAGGTTGGTCTAAGGTTGTTCAGTTGTTTGTTGGAGCGTACAACTGCATGCGCAGTAAAGGACTGATAAGTAAACTGTACCATGCTGTCACATCTCTAAAGAAGGACTCTACAGAATATGTAAAGCAACCCTGGGAAAAAGAACTGGACATTGTAATAACAGAGGACATATGGACGAATGCTTGGAAAAAACAGTCAACTACTACAAACTCATTGGGGTGCAGAGACTTCTGCTGGAAGAATTTGATCCGCTTCTTTATAACCCCTAAGCAAAAGAGCAAACAAACAAATACTCAGCTGGGATGCTGGAGAGAATGTTGAGAAAATATGGTGGGACATGCGCATATATTTTGTTTGTGCCCCTCCATCCAGACTTACTGGAAGGAGGTGACAGAAGTTATTGATAAGGTGTTGGGTTATAGTGTGGATGTGACGTTTATTTTTCTGTATTTAGGTAATTTGCCTGAGGAATTAGACAAAGATGATGAGTATCTTTTAAAAATTATGATGGCAGCAGGGAAAAAGCCAATTACCAAATACTGGCTTCAGAAAGATACACCCACGGTAGGCACATTTTTTGGCATAGTAAAACATTTACATTTCCTCGAGCAGATGACCTATTCCTTTAGGTTACAAAAAGAAATTGGTGAAAGAAAATGGGTAAAATGGTCCGTTTACATGAATGACAGAACCAACAACACTGGTTAATCAGACTATTGTACTGTATTGATTGTATTGTATTTGCGGTGATGTGCATTAATGACCTCAAGCTTGCTTTTCTCTTTTTGTTCTTATTTGTGTTTGTCTTGCCTTACCTCACAAAAAATACCAGAAATAAAAAGTATTAAAAAAATAAAGTTAAAAAAAAAACCTGACGCCCACCACGATAATGACTGTCAGGATGTCTTCAATAGTAGTATGAGCTGGGGAGTTAGTTACCTTTATTTCTGATTTCTGAATGACTTATGTGTGAGGTGAATGGTGAAGTTGGGAGGATCTCTCCTAACACACGTTTGCTCCATATCAGAACCAAACCAGAAGCCCCATGCTGGGTTTTGCATAAAAAAAGACTTTTCCCTGCTCCAGGAGAAACTTACTTTGCCTCAAAAGGTGTTCATTTCTGGCCCGGCTCCAATCTTGGGGAAACGGATCAGTTCTTTTACCAGACTCCTTGCCCTTAATAAATTGCTGACATTGACATGCCTCACTCATGGGATGAAGTTTGACAATTTTAACAACTTTTTTTAAATGGCAAGGACTGCTTTATACATCATGGAATACATCCAAGTATCGCTGGATCCAGGCTACTCCGCGTTAGCCAATATCATACTCTTGGAATGCCAAACCAAAAATGCCCCTGTCAGGGACCCAATGATCCCTTTCTTACCCTCTCCTGAAACCACCAACGAGCCAACTTTGACCCTCCCCATGGCAACCACCAGGGAGCCAATTTCTAAACTCTCCACTACAAACACTAAGGAAGCAAGTTGACCCTCCCCATACAAACCACCAAGAAGGCAAAATCATCTTCATACCACCACCGTGCTTACCCATCAAGGCCTTAAAGTTGCCAGACTAAAGCCCAGTCAACATGATGAACTGTTAAATACTAGTCATGACGTCACCGATCAGGTGCTTGCACCTCAGCTTTGCACACAAATGGATTGGGGTCTTCATACCTTTGTGTTTCAAGAGGTACAAAACAGGGTTTTCTTCATTGTCACTGCTCTTTGCCCCTACAGCCTCATGCAGAGGCCATTAGGTCTCATAAAGATATAGATGGATTGCAAATGGAGAGCATAAGATCAACCTATACGCTGATGACATCCTAATCGTAATGACTAAGCCTAAGGTGTCTGTTCCCTGTCTGAGATAGTTGATTGGTTCAGTTTTCCAGTTACAAAACAAACTTCGGTAAATCCAAAGCTGTGCTTTTAAGCAGGCTAAAAATAGACCTATGCAGCCTTTTCTATTTGAATGGTAACCAGAGAGTTCTGTCTAGGAATAAAAATTGCACCCAGTTTTGACAAAATATTTCCAACTCTCCCTCCGTTTGAACACATTCAGCTAGACTTGGAAAGATTTGATATTCTTCCTCTGTCCTGGATGGGTTGAATTGCTCTTTTAAAAAATAAAAATTTTCCTAGACGGCTTTACCCAATAGAAATGATCGCAGTGGTATATTTAAAATGGCCACACTTCTATTAGCATATTATATAGTGCTCTTAAATATCACAATACAGATAAAACATCTCATTTGAAGGATCTGTGGGCAAGGGAACTTGACAGACATAGCAAACAAACTGAAATAGCATCTTCTAATTCTTTACAGACCTAACATCTCTTCATGCTAAAGACAAAAAATCTACCTGGTCCTCCCAATGTTTAAAGTATAAAACGGAGGTAATCTTACACATTTCTTTTGATCTTGCATTAAAGTTAAATAATTCTGGAAGATCATTGGTGGGGAAAATGACAAAATTCTGTCTATTAAGTTCAACAATAATTCCTTATTTTTATTACTGGGAATAACTGTAATATTATTATTATTAATTTCTCTTTTTTAAAAAAAAAATAGATGTATGTTTCGAAAATAAATTGGAGCTTTAAAGCGCCAGGTAGTCTTTTTTCCCTGAGATTATGAACATGAATAAAAACAAGGCAAATACCTGACATATTTCCAGCAATTGCTGTCAGTCTCTCGTAAATTGATACCCACCAAGGCATGTAAGGCACTTGACTTTTTTTCCGACTAGAACTTAAGAACTTTGACGGCAGATATTGGTGAGCAGGTTTCACTGAATCTGTTTTATGGGCCCTTTTGCTGTCCATAACAAGCAATGCTTTTTTTTTTCTGTGAATCCCTCTTAGCCGGTCCTTGATTAGGCTCTCTATCTTCCAATCATTCTGCTGCTCAGAACACAAGTAAAATGCGTTCTTTTATGGCCATTTATTTTCAGAATCACCATTTTTATTAACAGTCCAAGTAAGAGGTGGGGCAGACGTCAAATGTACTTTAACATCCATATTTATGACATCAACTGGTCCGATGAAATGATCCGCTACCTGTTTTTAAGTGAATTTGAGAAAGTTTGTACATTTATCCTTGTAGTCGGAAGGGAGTTGCTGACACAGAGTTAATTATGCCCTGACGGACAGCCCTTTTCTAACCTTAAATCCAAAACGTCTCTAAAATGTACAATCTTCATTTTGATGGTGATTGCTTTGGCTTTCAGTCACCTGCTCTTTGTTTGTTCATGCAGTCTTCAAAAAAGTTTTCATGTTCGTAGGCCGTGGGCCAGAATCTGTACAATGTCTCCTTTAGCAATTCCGTTGGCCATTGCTATGGCTGTATAAAGTGGAAAATAGGTAGTAGTTCAGGTTCAGGGACTCTCTGGCAGTGAAAATCTAAACTAAAGGTCAAAATTGCATTTCCGTGTTGATTCCACCATTTTTTGCATAAAAATCCTTTTCTACTGATCAACCTTAATGATTTTAAAGTATTTTGGTAAAGATCACTTGGTTAAAACCAAAAATATGGAGATTTTCTTAGTTTTAGCCACCTATAGGCCAGATATGGAACTACCGAAATTTTAATTGGCTGTAATTAATTAATGTGCAAGTGAAAACGTGGGAACATTTGCTTTTTGAGATCACTGAAGTCCAAAGTATCTAATTAAACTGGAGGAAAGTTGCCCCCAAAAAGTTAAAACGAAAAGTCATCGTACAGATTCTTGCCCACAGCCTTTCGTGCCATCTGCTGTGATAACCTTTAAAAACCTTTGTCATCTTTTTACATTGACTCAGTTCTTCACGTCGTTCTTCTCACTATCGATTTATTGATGCCAAAATTACAAAGCCAAGAGTGCTACAGCTCTATTTCTACTCGAACAGCCAGATCGATTGCCTTTAACTTACAAGCTGAATCAAATGTGTTTTCCATGTTAAGGGGGAGTAGAAATGACGATAAATTCGTAGTTTTGCTGTGTTGATTTATCGTACAACTTTGATAACTCTGAACTATTTGTTAATTTCAAATGTTCTTGCCGGCATAAAAAAGAAAAAAAACATATATGCCGCACTCTAGTACAAACTGCAGGCTTCAACGTGTGGGGGAAAAAAAGAGGCTTATTGTTCAAAATTGATGGTGCTTGTGTATAAAGAACAAAATGGCATTGGACCAAAGTGTATCTTTGAATTGCGTGTACAATATAAAGCACCCAGAATCCTCAGATCATATGGAAACGCTTTACTCGGTGTTCCCACGATGAAAACCAAAAGAGTTTAAGTTTTTAGTTTCATTTACTCCCCACCTATGAAACAACCTTCTGAGATTTCTTGAGATTTAAGTCGGGGCTAAAATCACTGATCTTAACTGCAGCTTGCCAGTAAAGTAGATGGGTAACTTATTGATAAAATAATCTGAAGACATTATTTTTACGTCTGTCTGCTGTTGCTTTATGTTTGCTTTTTAAATGCATTTTCTGAAATGTCTTTCTTCTAATAAAGACAATAACTTTTAAAACTTTTTCTAATTGATTATGAAAAGTGCTTTAAATAAATTATCCTTGCCTTAAAATTCAGGCTTTAGCTTTGTTCAGTTGACAAACTGTTTTTCTTTTGTTATTTCATTCTAAAAGAAATTGTATCCACAAACCAAATTTAAATAAACATTTTCGACAAAATGTGGTCTATTTTAAATTATATCACAGTTACAGGATGTATTTGTTGTATTTACAGATTAACTGTTAATTTGCAGAAAGAAAATCATGTGAATAAGGTTGGCACTTGAACTACCTGGCTTTGCATCTCACTTTACTGTGTTAACAAAGGGGCGATTGAGGATTATACTGATATCAAAACAAGATTATGTCTACCTGTATATCTCTTTAAAGTGCCTTTTTATGCTGTATGGTGAGAATAATTTCAATTTTGTTGCAGTGGTGGAGTCCAGCAGTGTTTGATGATCAACAGTGTCTGGGAAGCAATAAGGGCAGTGGATAGCATGGCAGTACTGTACTCTGGATTGGACCAGTCGAAATGTTCTCATCTTCAAAACTTTCTCCGAGAAACACTTTGTTTCTGGCACAATATCATCAAGGAGCGACTTACCAGGTCTATGTTCACCCAGTTACTCTGCACAGCTCTTTGATGTATCTTTTTGTCTAAATATGTAAAAGTTAAACAGAAAAACCTGTACTGTGTCATAATCTTGCACTCAACTAATTTATCCTTTTTTATTTTTCCACAGTGATTTTGACAAAATATTAGCTCAACTTCATTGGCCAATCATTTCTCCCTCGACTCAGTCACTGACGGTCAGTTGCAGTAATCAGGAAATCGCCAGCCAGTTGGAAGTTGTTGTCACGCAGCTGCTTGCACTGCAGATCTCATATCCTTTTATTAACATATGGTCAGAAGTTAGCCGTTGTTTTACATATATATATATATATATATATATATATATATATATATATATATATA
>JABUIW010043787.1:277755-328601 GCA_013363375.1 Menidia beryllina
TATCTGTCATGCCCTTATAAGGTTTTTCCCGGTAGTTGGCTGTTAGACGGCCAGACCTTGGAAGACACAGATGGTAGACAGGTCGGCACCACAGAATGGTCAAAACACACATATAGGAAAGTATTGGACGTCATGCCTTTGTCCCGGTTGACGTCCAAACCTTGGAAGATACAGATGGTAGACAGATGGGAGACAAAACACACATATTTTAGCTCATTCATGGATTTTAGCTTCACACTAATGTAAATACGAAAAATAGCTTCTACACATCCCTTCGCCTTCGGGTGGGGGGACGGGTCCTGACTGTTGTTTGTGCCTATGCGCCTAACAGCAGTACAGAGTACCCACCCTTTTTGGAGTCCTTAGAGGGGGTACTGGAGGGTGCCCCCCCTGGGGACTCCCTCGTTTTGCTGGGGGACTTTAACGCTCACGTGGGCAACAACAGTGAGACCTGGAGGGGCGTGGTTGGGAGGAATGGCCCCCCCAACTTGAACCCGAGCGGTGTTCTGTTTTTGGACTTCTGTGCTCGGCACGGATTGTCCATAACGAACACCATGTTCAGGCATAAGAGTGTCCATATGTGCACCTGGCACCAGGACACTCTAGGCCGCAGCTCAATGATCGACTTCGTTGTCGTTTCAGCTGATCTGCGGCCGTATGTTTTGGACACTCGGGTCAAGAGGGGGGCGGAGCTTTCCACTGACCACTACCTGGTGGTGAGTTGGCTCCGATGGTGGGGGAGGATGCCGGTGAGACCCGGGAGGCCCAAACGTGTTGTGAGGGTCTGCTGGGAGCGCCTGGCGGAGTCCCCTGTTAGGCGGAGCTTTAACTCCCACCTCCGGGAGAGCTTCAAGCACGTTCCGAGGGAGGCGGGGGACATTGAGTCTGAATGGGCCGTGTTCCGCGCCTCCATCAATGACGCGGCCTCCCGGAGCTGCGGTCGCAGGGCTGTCGGTGCCTGTCGTGGCGGCAACCCTCGAACCCGCTGGTGGACACCGGCGGTGAGGGATGCCGTCAGGCTGAAGACGGAGTCCTATCGGGCCTTTTTGGCCTGTGGGACTCCGGAGGCAGCCGATGGGTACCGGCAGTCCAAACGACATGCGGCTCGGGTGGTCGCCGAGGCAAAAACTCGGGCGTGGGAGGAGTTTGGGGAGGCCATGGAAAAAGACTTCCGTATGGCCTCGAGGCGATTCTGGTCCACCATCCGGCGTCTCAGGGGGGGGAAGCAGTGCCCCACCAACACTGTTTACAGTGGGGATGGGGTGCTGTTGACCTCAACTCGTGACGTTGTGGGTCGGTGGGCGGAGTACTTCGAGGACCTCCTCAATCCCACTGGCGCGTCCTCCATTGGAGGGGCAGAGCCTGGGGATCCGGAGTTTGGATCTCTAATCTCCGGGGCTGAAGTCACCGAGGTAGTCGAAAAGCTCCGCGGTGGCAAGGCTCCGGGGGTGGATGAGATCCGGCCGGAGTTCCTGAGTGCTTTGGATGTTGTGGGGTGGCGTTGGCTAACGCGACTCTGCAACATCGCGTGGACATCAGGGGCAGTCCCGCTGGATTGGCAGACTGGGGTGGTGGTCCCCCTATTTAAAAAGGGGGATCGAAGGGTGTGTTCCAACTACAGGGGGATCACACTCTTAAGCCTCCCTGGGAAAGTCTATTCAGCGGTTCTGGAGAGGAGGGTCCGTCGGATAGTCGAGCCTCGGATCGAGGAGGAACAGTGTGGTTTTCGTCCTGGCCGTGGAACGCTGGACCAGCTCTATACCCTCAGCGGGGTCCTAGAGGGTGCATGGGAGTTCGCGCAACCAGTCCACATGTGTTTTGTGGACTTGGAGAAGGCGTATCCTGTGGGGGGTGCTCCGGGAGTATGGGGTACCTGGCCCTTTGCTACGGGCTGTTCGGTCCCTGTACGACCGGAGTCAGAGTTTGGTTCGCATTGCCGGTAGTAAGTCGGATCCGTTTCCGGTGGGAGTTGGACTCCGCCAAGGTTGTCCTATGTCTCCGGTCCTGTTCATAACTTTTATGGACAGGATTTCTAGGCGCAGCCGAGGTGTTGAGGGTGTCGGTCTTGGTGGCCTAAGGATCGCATCTCTGCTCTTTGCAGATGATGTGGTCCTGTTGGCTTCATCAAGTCGGGACCTACAGCTCTCACTGGAGCGGTTTGTAGCCGAGTGCGAAGCGGCTGGGATGAGGATCAGTGCCTCCAAGTCCGAGACCATGGTCTCTCACCGGAAAAGGGTAGAGTGCCTTCTCCGAGTCGGAGTGGACGTCCTTCCCCAAGTGGAGGAGTTCAAGTATCTCGGGGTCTTGTTCGCGAATGGGGGGAGGGAGCGTGAGATCGACAGGCGGATCGGTGCGGCGTCTGCAGTAATGCGGGCGCTGTACCGGTCTGTCGTGATGAAGAGAGAGCTGAGCCAAAAAGCGAAGCTCTCAATTTATCGGTCGATCTACGTTCCCACCCTCGTCTATGGTCACGAGCTTTGGGTAGTGACCGAAAGAACGAGATCGCGGATACAAGCGGCCGAAATGAGTTTCCTCCGCAGGGTGGCTGGGCTCTCCCTTAGAGATTGGGTGAGAAGCTCGGCCATCCGGGAGGGGCTCAGAGTAGAGCCGCTGCTCCTCCACGTGGAGAGGAGCCAGTTGAGGTGGCTCGGGCATCTATTCAGGATGCCTCCTGGTCGCCTCCCTGGGGAGGTGTTCCGGGCTCGTCCCACCGGAAGAAGGCCCAGAGGAAGACCCAGGACCCGCTGGAGGGACTATGTGTCCCGGCTGGCCTGGGAACGCCTCGGGATCCCCCCGGAGGAGCTGGCTGAAGTGGCCGGGGAGAGGGAAGTCTGGGTCTCCCTGCTCCGGCTGCTGCCCCCGACCCGACCCCGGATAAGCGGAGGATAATGGATGGATGGATGGTATTTAGAAAAAAGTTAAATCTGTGTCATAGCCTCTTTAACATGGCTGAAATCAAATGTTGGAGGGCCAGAATGGTGAATGGCCCCTTGTCTAGGATTCACATTCATGGATCCAGCTTCTGGTTCTACTGGTGGAGGGATTTGCTGCTTGGGCAATGTATGTATGTATGTATGTATCAGCCCTGGGCTCTTATTCCTTAAAGAATCTCTACCAAAATAGAGCCCAGAGTTTTGTGTGTAATGGACATGTTCTTTGGCTGAAAGTATCCAAGTCTTATTGGCCAGTACCATCTGACATGATCAGGCCAGCTCCCAATCCATGAATGTTCAACTGGAATGTGACAAGAAATGTGAGTTTTGTCCTTGAAGACGTGTATTTAATGTCTCATGGGAAACAGAGAAAAATTTGGAAATACTACTATAGACATAACATGAGTTCAGTGTCCGAGTATAATTCTTAAAATGAACTAAAGCATTAGTAAATTATTTTAAATCCAACACTAAATCTAGTAATAAATTAAAACAAGATTACTCTCTAAAGTTAGGAAATATAACTCAACGCTAACATTATACATTTCTTTCATGGATCACATATTCATCCATCTTCCACCGCTTATCCGGGGTCGGGTCGTGGGGGCAGCAGCCGAAGGCAGCCGAAGCAGGGAAACCCAGACTTCTCTCTCCCCTGCCACTTCTGCCAGCTCCTCCGGGGGGATCCAGAGGCGTTACAGGGCCAGCCAATACACATAGACTCTGCAGCATGTCCTGGGTCTTCTCTGGGCCTCCTCCCAGTGGGACGTGCCCGGAACACCTCACCAGGGAGGCGACCAGGAGGCATCCTAATTAGATGCCCGAGCCACCTCAACTGGCTCCTCTCGACGTGGAGGAGCAGCGGCTCTACTCAGAGCCCCTACTGGATGGCTGAGCTTCTCACCCTGTCTCTAAGGGAGAGCCCAGCCACCATGCGGAGGAAACTCATTTCGGCCGCTTGTATCCGCAATCTTGTTCTTTCGGTAGCTACCCAAAGTTCGTGTCCATAGATGAAGGTTGGAACGTGGATCGACCGATAAATCAAGAGCTTCGCCTTTAAGCTGAGCTCTCTCTTCATCACGACAGCACCCGCATTACTGCCGACGCCGCACCGATCCTCCTATCAATCTCACGCTCCCTACCTCCATTCGTGAACAAGACCTTGAGGTACTGGAGAAGGCACTCTATCCTTTTCCGGTGAGAAACCATGGTCTCGGACTTGGAGGCACTGATCCTCATCCCCGCTGCTTCGTACTCGGCTGCGAACTGTTCCAGCGAGAGCTGTAGGTCACGACTCGATAAAGCCAACAGGACCACATCATCTGCAAAAAGCAGAGACATGAAGGCCACCAAGACGGACACCCTCAATACCTCAGCTGCGCCTAGAATTTCTGTCCATACAAGTTATGAACAGAACCCGACACGTAGGGCAATCTTGGCGGAGTCCTACTCTCACCAGAAACGGATCTGACTTACTACCGGCAATGCGAACCAAGCTCTGACTCCTATCGTACAGGGACTGAACAGCCCGTAACAATGGGCCCGGTACCCGATACTCCCTCAGCACCCCCCACAGGATACCCCAAGGGACACGGTCGAATGCCTTCTCCAAGTCCACAAAACGCATGTGGACTGGTTGAGCGAACTCCCATGCACCCTCCAGGACTCCGCTGAGGGTATAGCGCTGGTCCAGCGTTCCATGGCCAGGACGAAAACCACACTGTTCCTCCTGAATCCGAGATTTGACTATCCGACGGATGCTCCTCTCCAGAACCACCGAATAGTCCCAGGAAGGCTTAAGAGTGTGATCTCCCTGTAGTTGGAACATACCCTTCGGTCAGCCTTTTTAAATAGGGGGACCAACACCCCAGTCTGTCCTCCAATCCAGCGGAACTGCCCCTGATGTCCACGCGATGTTGCAGACTCTCGTTAACCAACGCAGCCCCACAAGATCCAGAGCCTTGAGGAGCTCCGGCCGAATCTCATCCACCCTCGGAGCTTTGCCACCGCGGAGCTTTTTGACTACCTCGGTGACTTCAGCCCGAGAGATTGAAGAATCCCTCTCCAGATCCCCAGGCTCTGCCCCTCCAATGGAGGACGTGCCAGTGGGATTGAGGAGGTCTTCGAAGTACTCTGCCAATCGACCCACAACATCAAGAGTTGAAGGCAACAGTACACCACCCCGATTGTAAACAGTCTTGCTCCCCCCACGCCCCCGAGACGCCGGATGGCGGACCAGAATCGCCTCAAAGCCATATGAAAGTCTTTTTCCATGGCCTCCCCCCATGCCTGAGTTTTTTGCCTCGGCAACCACCCGAACCGCATGCCGCTTGGACTACCGATACTTATCGGCCGCCTCTAGAGTCCCACTGGCCAAAAAGGCCCGGTAGGACTCCTTCTTCAGCCTGACGGCATCCCTCACTGCTAGTGTCCACAAGCGGATTCAAGGGTTACCGCCACGACAAGCACCGAAACTCTGGGAAGCCGCAACAATGGAGGCACTGAACATGGCCCACTCGGACTCACTGTCCCCTGCCTCCCTCGGAACGTGCTTGAAGCTTTCCCGTAGGTGGGAGTTAAAGCTCCCCCTAACAAGGCACTCAGCCAGGCGCTCCCAGCAGACCCTCACAATGCGTTTGGGCCTGCCTGGTCTCACCGGCATCTGCCCCCACCATCGGAACCAATTCACCACCAGAAAGTGGCCAGTGGAACTCACTTTTCTCGACACTCGGCACCTCTCACCGGGGGCAACTCCAGAGTAGAAGAGCATCCAACCCCTCTCAATAAGGCTGGTTCCAGAGCCAGAGCTGTGCGTCGAGGCAAGACCGACTATGTCCAGCCGGAATCTCTCCGCTTAGCGCACGAACTTAGGCTCCTTCCCCACCAGAGAGGTGACATTCCATATCCCTAGAGCCAGCTTCTACAGCCGGGGATCGGTTTGCCAAGGTCCCCTACTCCAGCTGCCACCCGTTCCACAATGCACCTGACCCCTTTGGCCCCTCCTATGGGTGGTGGGCCCAATGGAGGGGGGACCCATTTGGCCTCTTTGGGCTGAGCCCGGCCGGGCTCTATGGGCTAAAGCCCGGCTACCAGGCCCTCGCCAACGTGCCCCACCTCTTGGCCTTGTTCCAAGGTGGGGCCCCTGTGACCCGTGTCCGGGCAAGGACATTTATGTTTTTCTTCATAAAGGATCTTTTGGGCTGCGCTTCGTCTGATCCCTCACCTCGGACCTGTTTTCCTTGGGTGACCCTACTAGGGGCTTGAAGCCCCGGACAACATAGCTCCTAGGATCATTGGGACACTCTAACCCCTCCATCACAATAAGGTGGCAGCCCAGGGAGGGGCATTTCATCACATGTGATCACATGTCATTGTTCCAAATTAGTGTGGATGTGGTCTAGGTAATTGATGAGTCTGATTAAAACAATTCACGCTTTAGGCGCAGGGTTATTAACATGAGAAATCTGCAAACAAAAACAATCAGGGGATTGCTAGAAACACCTTAACTATGATTTTTCTAGCAAAAGAGAGCAAGTCACTCACTTTAAATACTGACTAGTAATGGTGTTGTGAAGATGAAATAGAATGTGTGCACATATTCAATGCACGCGACCCAACGCTAACAGTGTGATCTTGTTTCCAACTATTCTATTTATCAGAATATTTTATGTGATTGTTGAACCAGGCCACCTCACCACAATGTTGGTTAATTAGTTTTTTCGAGCGCTCGGTTTTGAGTGCCTGTCTCTTTAAATGCAAATGAGACACGGGCAATCCACCCACTTCTTCCGGTAGGTGTGCCGAAGTCGGCACGCTCACGCTACCATACTCACGCTACCACAACGTCTGCCACAGATAGGCGGAGTAAGCTGAGGTGGGTGGCAACATGCAGGTGAAAGGCTGGAATATTATGAGCTAGAGCTAATGACGTCATAAACTACCGATTCCTGAAACCTCGTGATTTATCTCCTGTATTGAGACTGAGGCAGCCCACAAAAATATGACTGAGTCATTTTTAATTCACACTTTGTCTGCTGATAGGCCCTCCACAGTCCCAAATGTACATAATCAAATGATTAAAAACTTTTGCATAATATGTCCCCTTTAATATAACAATCTTCCAGCATCACCACTTAAAGGATTACCAAAGGATAAACAACTGATGAAACATGAATGCACCTGCGGTGAAGGTGTTGGGAGGCCCCACACATTTCCAGTCATTTCACCCATAATAGATGTGTATTTACAGTGAAAAAGATCTTGCACCACATTTATGTGCATAACCAGTTTTAAACGTACTGTAAGCTAATGCTGTTGCCACAAATGATAAAAGTCATTCTCAGTGCTTCTTCAGTTCTGAACTACATGGTAGTTTGTCAACTGTAGATTTTGTTTTTGAGGAAGTCCAGTTACCTTTACTGGGGCTCTCAGTATCTTTACCCAATTGTTTGACTTCTCTGTTGCAAAGTAACTTACTGGTTTCAACTTGTTTTAGGGCAATAAGTAATAAACTCTAGCCCTTATATCTGTTGTATCTGTTATAAACCTTTAGCTTGAATGTCTTTAAACATTTACGTGCTAATTGTAAACAAACTACCGTAATTGCATTTCCATTTGTGTGCAGGTGGAGTTGTATCGTGGCATGGTGTCTCTTGTCCAGGAAAAGGTAGCAAGTGATGCTTCTAGGCTGCTGTATGACGATGTGCTATTCTGCCACTTAGTGGAGGAGGTGCTACAGTTTGAGAAGGAGCTACGAAACAATCATTCATACCCTGCAGTACTGCCTGGTCTGCTTTACATACTACTTGAGGATACAGTCCTTCAGAAGTGGCTCACGGTAGAAAAGAAAAGTGAGTTGCCATGTTTTAGTGTAGCTGCAGAGACATATGATCAAATTATCATCTTTTATCTATTATTTTCTATGTGATTATCTATAATTATCCTGCTACGTTAACTATATAGAGATTTCATAAAGCACAGATCATTACATTTATAGAATAACTGTAAAAAAGAAAAGAAAAAGTTAACTGATATCTTATGAATAGCTAAACAGGTTTACTACTGTAAATTATTAGATGTAAAAAAAAAATATTTTTGAATGTATAAAATTATATTGTCAGGAAAATATCTTTAGTTTAAAACTTTTTTTTTTTTTTTTACAATTAATGATGAAAGTTTTGAAGAGAATAAAGATGTGGTTCATAGTTTAAACGGTTTGAAAAAATCCCCAATTCTGCAACAGCTGAAGCTGAATGAAAAATTAATCAACAGAAATCCTGGTCATGGCATTGATGTGACAATAATTAAGAAGGTAACTGAGGTGAATTATTCAGCCTGTGACTTAAATCTGTAATCTGTCATTTCAAACATCCATCTAACTCTCGAGACAGACACCTTTTCATTCATTCATTTAATTTCCTACTCAATTGTAGGCCTGTTTCTATGTTTCAACAATTTTCCAAAATTTTGGAAAAATTATTTGTAGATAGATTTCATACATTAGTTTAAAAACAAAAAACACTCTCTGAGAGTCTACATTTAGATCACGAGAATCCAGTGCAATGCAAACTAATATTTTGACTTAAGATATGGTTTGAAATTGAATTAACATTAAACTAGGATAGAACTAAATTTGTTCTTCTAAAACTGCAAAAGCAAAACAAATTTGCAAATGCTAATAGATGATGTGTCAGTGGAGAGACTTAATGAAAATAAGTGCACCTCGGCTGGCTTGCCAGCATTGGTGCGGGAAACTCAGATGCCAATGTGTTTCTCTGCATGTACAGTGGCAGTAGAGAAGATGGATACCATGCTGTCAGCTGAGGGTGCATGGAGCTCCCAGTATAAAGATATCAATGACATGGATGAGCTGAAGGTTCCAGATTGTGCTGAGACATTCATGACTCTGCTACAGGTCATCACTGGTAAGACTGATACTTTTGGCGATTCCACTCCCATGCAATTTCAGCAGTTTGATACAATGGGGAAAAACGACACATTGCCTATCTGTTCAAGCCAGGAACCTTTTTTCTGTTAGAAACAAACTAAACTTTTAAACAAGTCTCAAAGCCTTCAGTTATCCATAACAGACTTTTTTATTCAAAATATTCAGCCATTTGTAAATATTGCAGTTCATTTAACTTTTAGCTCCTTAAAATTTTTACTATGTATTTCCTATGGAGCCAAGTTAGAGTGGGGGATCAGAGGGGTCACTCTAGATTTTCAGCCAGTTCCATTCATAAAAATTCTTCAAACCTCTTCAGATTACTTCCACATGCTTCAACTTTCATACACGGATTATACCTTAAAACATACGACAATTTGTTCTCTTTCAGCCAAGGTAACTTGAAAATCATTTAAGCTTTTAGATTTTGAACTGTGACCCTCAGAGTCAAAGCTGTACCACCAAGATTACATTGAAAATCAATACTAAAATCGGACCACGAATTTGAACAAGTCAGAAAAGTCTCTTATTTTGAAATCGCTCCCGTTGGCCCATTTCTGGCTCAATTTAAAAATGAAAAAGGCCGATGCGATCCTGAATCTCTCCAGACACTCACTGTGCGAACAGAATGGACGTGGCTCTTATAGTTTTGGCTCAGGGGGTCAGAATATGAAGGGAACTTTTGGCTGTTGAACCAGCTTTGACCAGAGCTGCGTTTGTATCTCAGAGGCTGTCACATGGCTGTCACCATGATGACTAAAGACTGCTCTGCTCTGAGTGTCATTCACGCACAAATATGCAGCCTGCATATAGAAATAGACAGTAATACATAGGGACACACACATTTAATGCAGAAACACACAAGCAGTCATGCTGAACTGTCCAGCTCGGTCTTAAACCTCCACTTTAACCTCTCAGCTCCAGTTCTCTGTGTCTCATGTTAAACTTAATTGTGATCATTTCCAAACTGTCTTCTGTCTGTTTTTCTCTTTTTCACTCTTTAGAAAAGTGTTAATCTGATTTATTTGACCTTTGACATTTCCCAATAGAACTCTTTAGTCTTCAAATGGTCTTGAGCTGTCTTCTCAAATACAGCTGTTCATGACCTTTGACCTTCTTCATACTGTACTGCTCAGCTTGATGTGAAACTTAATTTAACTTGGATTCAGATGTGTTTGAGGATCAGCTTGGCCTTTTTTGTCCTTGTTAGGTTTTTTGATATGGGAGGGACAGTTGTTACTCAACATATGATAGCCCATGATTTAAAAGAACACCCAACATGGTTGAAAAGCCAACTCAGCGTGATTGAATCACCATGATTGAAAAGTGTGACACAAGACATTCGAAGTGAGACACAAGACATTTTATGAAATAACATAAAATCTCTAACAGTGCTTTTCTCTTATAATTTGTCCAGAATACATCTGTTTTGCAGCACATTTTTCCCTTTTTTCAGTCGGTTAGAATCTATTGGTACCTTCATGAAAGTTTCATGGCCTTTTACTATTCTTTTTCTTTGCCATTCTCCTTCCACTCTTCAGGTTATCTTTAAAGTGTCCCTCAGCCATTGTTCTTTTACTTTCCACTGACTTTGCAATATTTCTGTATTCTCTTGTTCTGATGGTTTCAATGTTTTTGTCTTTTTTGATTTTCTTTGGCATCTTCTGGTGCCTCCCTTCAGCATTAGGCATTCTCACAGCTGTTTCACAGAAACAGCCCTTTCTAGTTTGATTTTTTTAACCTTATGTTATTTCTTGTTATGCTTCTTCACTTTTATTACATATTCACGGTGAGTCTTTTAACTGGTAAAACTGTGAGACCTATATACTGCATACACTAAGTCCTTGGTTGGGAAACTTTCTGGTCTGGATCAGAGTTTGTTTTCAGAGTGTTTCCTTCCACTCTGCAGAAAATGTCATGATAAAAATTTACCAGTAACTTTACAGTTTCTTATTTTCTGTAAAAATCCCATCAGAGGCTATTATTGTTCATGATATCATCTTTGGTGTGTACAGTAAGATTTGTAAAACTCGTAAATTCTTCGTTACCCAGTTGGAGGTAACGAAAAATTTACGTGATTAATTTTCAAAATAAGAGTTTTAAATCTTTTTTAACCCTATTATTTTTGTTATCTCTTTGTGCTACAGAACGGTATCGAGCTCTGCCCTGCCCTTCTGCACAGTTCAAGTTTCTGAGGCTGCAAACAGAGCTGGTTGATGACTTCCGCATACGACTCACACAGGTAACTGTGAAACTCAAAAATGCCAAAAAACTCCAAACAGAGAGAAGGTAATCTTCAGAAAACCCATTTTATTAGCTTCTAAGTTATATTTAAGAAATATTTCTGAATGAAATAATATTTAACTTTTAAAAAAATAATTAGAGGAGATTTGCATGACAGAAAAGGATAGTACTGTCTCTTTATGATGAATATTTATTTTTGTCAGGTGATGAAAGAAGAATCTCGCTACCCACTGGGTGTCCCCTACTGTGCCATCCTTAATGCTGTCAACTATATTTCTACCATCCTTAGAGACTGGGGGGATGATGTGGTTTGTATTATACATATTACAAACTTTATATACAAATAACAGATGAACACACATTTGTTGCGTACTGCTCTGCTTCTAAATCCAAAACTGGGTAACAAGAAGAATTTGTGATTTGGTGTTAAAAAATTAGAGTTTTTAATCTTTTTCCCCCATTATGATTGTTATTTTGTCATCTATTGTGCCATCCTTAATACAGTCAACAAAATATTACCATCCTGAGAGACTATGGAGATAATGTGCTGTGTATTGTACACATTACAAAATGTACAAATTACAGATGAATATACATTTTTTCTCACTCAGAAGTGCAAACAATTTAAAAAGGACACTTTTGAGTTTTTACAAAGGGCAAGTTTCCTTTAATGCTGTCATGTGGCAAAACACAGTTGATGAGGAATTGTAATTGGCAGGGACGGTTTTGATTCGCCTGTCTGTATCTGTTACCTGTTTGTTCAGATTTTTATATCTGTATGTTTGTGCGTCTGAGTTCCCTCATGGGAAGTTTGTACTTTGTAGTAGTGACAAGGATGTGTACTTTTTTTTTTTCTTAACACATTCTGGACTATACTTTCAAATTGTCAAATTGACATAGCTATAATCACATCTGATATGGTGGAGTTAAACAACTTTACTGATTAACTGTGCTTTGTCATCTATGCTTTTGAGTATTATTTGGTTTTTCATCAAATATGTCACCCAGGTGAACAAGAAGAAGAATCACCTCCTTCCCTATCCTTTTTAATAGAAATGTTCAAAAGGAAGAGAGCTAAATGCATGGAATCATGTCAAGTCTTTGTTTCCAGTATGAAAGATTCAAAACGTTTGTGCTTCAGTATTTTGAGCTAAATATTTTTAGGTCTTCCCCAAAAACTGTCTTGGTACAATACTATAACATATGATAACCCAAAAAAATATGTGATGTGATGCTGATTTTCATTGAAGTCGTATGGGTGAGGGTTACACTTCTTTACAATCATATTTGTGGTATTTTATTTTTTACAGAACTTACTTATTTTGGACAAGTGCTTGCACCAAAATGTTATCATATCATTTGGACTGACCAAACTCGTAACCTTCCTATTTTATATTGAGCGCCAGGTTTAAAAATCAACTGTTAAATCAGAAAAATAAAGGGTAATATTATAACATTACCCTTTTTGTTTATTGTTTAGTTTTTTTATGTAATTATGGTGATTTTTTCCATTGAATCAAAGTCCCTGGGAAAGACATTGAACCTCTAAACTCAAACTATTCATAAATATACATTAGTATGTGTAAATGTATGGGATAAAGACAAAACATTGCATAGCTTACAACACCGTGTAGCCTGTAAAGTGTTTTTTGTGTGTGAATAGATAAATGTTGTTCTTGTTAACACCCCTCTGAGTGATCAGCTACATGAAAAAAGTATTGATACACTATATATTTACAGTCTGTTTACCATTTTTAGCTGATTGTTCTGTACTGTTGCTGCAACACTGTAATTTTATTTAGCAGTATCTGTTCATTGAAGGTGTAATAGTTGGTTTTAGATTCCCCCTTTGTTTACAGTGTGCTTTTACCCTTTCAGTTCTTTCTACAGCTGCAGCAGGCAGCTGTTTCACTGAGTGAGGAAGTGGTGCTGGGGAGCCTTGGCATGATGGAGGTTGGACGCTTGGCTTCGCTGGAGGGATCACTTTTTGATGGTCTGTTGGCACTGCTGGACAGATTGAAAGGGGACATGTTAGGAAGACTGTTGGAATATGTCATGAGAGAAATTGCAGAAAAAGCCAAACCCTTCTGTCAAGAAAGGTGAGACATGAGTTTTTAAAATGAGATACTTTATTAAATGCTGTTTAAGTGCCTTAAAATAGATTTAGATTAGTTTGTCACATATGGTATTCACCATATGGAGGTTTAGACATTTTTTGTCAATTTTATGGCACAAACTTAAGCTTATTTATGGTGTTTTTCCATTTCCGCCTACTTACTCTACATGGTTTGGCCCAGCAAGGCTCTGCACAGTACAGTTTAGGTGGTTTTCCCACTACAAATTACTGCTGAGAAGAATGACAGGTCAACCAGCAAATTATGTCATCCATACGCGACACAAACACAAGACAATTTTCAAGGACATTGCGGTCATCAGCTATTCACTGACTAAACCTGGTCGTTGGACCAGTGTTGGTTTGTGTATTGGGGATCAATTGGGAAACAATTAAATTGGACGTTTGTTTTTCCCCCTTTTTTAAAATAGGCTGGGTTTACCTGATGGTGTGATTCCCCCAGGTAATAAGCAGAGTAGGTGCCAAAAGGGGCTGATCCCTTGTGGAAATGCAAAAACACTGTTTAGAGCCATGCTGAGTAGGCACTAGTGTAAATGCACCATTATAGTGTGCATTGGGATCGCCATGGCTCGTCTCTATCACCTGCATTTCTTTGACAATTTTAGTTCTGTAATTTTTATTGTTGGTATGCTTTTAATAATTTTTCTCTTGATTTCATTTAAGAGGTTGGACAAAGAATAAAAGCTTAGAGAAACGTTATTTATTTGTTCATTTTACTCCTGTGATACCTTTAGGTGGTTGTCCCTGGCATCCCAGCAAGACCAGTCCACTATGTCCCTGTCTAGCTCAGCATGTCCCATGATGTTGTGTGTGAGGGACAGACTGCTGAATCTTCAGCAGGTCTTGAGTCTGACTCTGTTTCAACTGGCTTGGCAGGGCTTGGCAGATCGACTTGACAACTTTCTCTACCAAGAAGTAAGGCATGCATTCCCTGTGAAAACCCCTATTTGCCTTCCTTGATCATATAATTTTGAAAACAGACTTAAAAAAAGACTTGGCTAGAGACAAGGCCTATCCCAGCCGACAACGGTAAGCAACAGGGTACACCCAGGGCAGGTCATCAGTCCATCGCAGAGCCACATAGATCAGTCCTGGGGGCAATTTGAAGTGTCCGATTGTTTTTAGATAGTGGGAGGAAGCTGAAGAACCCATGCAGACACAGGGAGAGCATGCAAAGGTCCTGGTCCCCGCTAGGGACTCGAACCTCTTGTTGTGAGATGATGGTCCTCACCACCACACAACCGTGTTGCCCTCTTGGCACTGTACCTTATACAGATGTCACCAAATAATGATGAATATAAGATATATATTACTTTCCCTTCTATTTTTCATACCAGTAATGAAGACCAAGGTAGAATTTCAATTGATCATGACCAAAAGAAGAAAGCTGAAGATAACTCTGGCCGATGTTCTCACATGGCACATGCACATTGCTGAGTAGGTGGGGGTCCCTGGACTTGTTGATGAGTCCAGTTGCAGAGGGAAAGAAACAGTTTTTTTGTTGGTAGAACTGCAACTTCCTGCCGGAGGGGAGAGTCTGAAGGAGTTCTTGTCAGGGGTGGGAGGGGTCAGCAAGAATCTTTCTTACCTCGCTTCTGGAGGCGTACAGGTCCTTCAGAAATGGGCATATGGAAGCCTATCACCTTCTCTGCAGAGTGGATGATACGCTGCACCCTGCCTTTGTCCTTGATGGCCACATACCAGATGGTGATGTAGGAGGTGAGGGACGACCCTAGCATCAGTGTGAAGTGCACCATCATAGTACTTGGCAGGTTTAAATTCAATGACCATCTCCACTATTTTTAGAGCATTGAGCTCCAAGTTGTCCTCACTGCACTAGGTCACAAGATGGTATACCCCATCTTTACACAGACTTGTCTCTTCAGAGACAGACGATGACTGGAAGCGCAGCTGTTGGTTTACAGTGGAAAGAGCAGAATAGAAAGCACACAGCTTTTGGGCAAACCAGTGCTCCTGTTTTGGTGGTCAGAGACATAATTTGCCAGCTGTACGTATTGGTTCCAGTCCGACAGGAAAACTGTTATCCACCTGGTGGTGGGGGCTTGCACTTTTAGAACTGGGACGATGATGTTGAGGGCAGCACTGAAGTCCAGAAAGAGGATTGTGGCATAGAAGAAGACGGGTTGAGGAGGGGGTCTATGCTGGATTTCAGGTGGGACAGCACAAGCAGCACAGACCACTTTATCACCACTGAGGTAAGGGTGATATGTCTGAAGTCCTTTAATCCTAAAGTCCTCCACTTCTGAACAGGGATAATGGAGGAGGCCTTGAATCATGCTGGAAAATGTGCAAGTGTTAAAGATGTCGTTGTACACTGGAGACAACTGATGAGTGCAGTGCTTCAGTGGAAGGCTAAACAGTCTAGCCCAGCTGCTCTGAGGGGCTTCTACCGCTTGAATAGTCGGTTTACAACATTTTTTTTGATGGAGAGAGTCGTTACTTGGGGAAGGGAGGAGGCGGGTAAATAGTGTTAAGTTGTGAAAGACCTGAGGCTGAGCCACAGAGCTTGGGGTGGTGGGTGCGTTCAGGACTGTCCCTTTGTCTTTAAAAGTGGAAGTAGAAGTCATTCAGGTCATAGGTCAGGAGCAGGTCGTTGATGAAGTGGGGGGGTTTCATCTTATGTTTGTTAGCTGCCTGAGCCGTTTATCTTCCCAAACATTTAGTTTGATTCTCTAAACCTGTCCTTATCTCCTCTCTGAAATGCCTCTTCTTTCTGCAACCTTAGCTGTCTGAGTCTGGCTGTGAACCAGGGTTTCTCGTTGTTGTAACTCACTCTGGTCTACGATGGTACACAGCTGTCCTCACAGAAGCTAATGTAGGAAGTCACAGCCTCTGTGGACTCGTCTAGACTGTTGTCCTGAAAAAAGTCTGTACATTCCAAACACTCCCTCAAATTTTCCACAGCTTTATTACTCCACATCTCCACAGTGATCCAGAATTTTTGACTCTTTGTTTGGAAATTTATTGAACTATATATATTTGGGAAGTTCGTGGCTGAGGTTACCTTTGTTAAAGTCACAGAGAACAATGACTGAGGACTGCAGGTTTTTTTGTTCCAAACACAGTATCTGGTTGGCAAGTTTGTGCTGTGCACATTGGCCTGTGATGGAATGTGAACACTGAACACGATGAATTAAGCAAACTCATTGGGTTTGTAGTTTATGAAAAAAGTTTCTAAGTACTGGGAGCAGTGCTGCACGCCCAATTTATTGTAATTACACCAGCCACTGTTTGTGTAGAAACACATACCTCCACCTTTGATTTGGGCCATCATTAGCAGAAGTTCATCCAGTTTGTTGGCCAATTTTTGCATGTTGGGGAGAAATATTCCTGGTGGCGGATGGCGCATTTTTCCATCTTGAAGATATCAACCTTAGTTCACTGTTGAAACAGCAAACTACTCTGTGAAACTGATACCTGACAGTGCCTAACCTACTGATAGTTTTTTTACATATACATGATATTTTTTTAAAAGTAGAGGTACAGAGAAATAATCACTGAATCAGTTCCGTTGACATATTTGCTATTGTACAGGTGCTCAACATAAATTCCATTTCAACAAAATAATCTTTATCTTTAAACCTCTGTTTAGGTGATCCTGTCTAATCACTTCAGTGATGGTGGAGCAGCCCAGCTTCAGTTTGACATGACCAGAAATCTGTTTCCTCTATTTGGTCATTACTGTAAAAGACCTGAGAACTTCTTTAAGCAGTAAGTTGGTGTTCATTTTAATGTGTAACATGTTTTAACAATACAATAGTTGGATTAACAATTCCTTTTTTATTATTAAGGTATTGACAACACTTCCATGCTTGGTTGTAAAGGTGGAGGACTAAAAATGCAGTTGTCCTGTTGTCCTGTTGTTAATTTTATAATCCAGTTTGCATTTAATATGGATTAAAGAATCTTTTTGCCATGTGCCTCATATGAGTTGAATGATAATACCAATATGCAAGTTGCATTGCACAATGCTTAGACATTTACATAATGAATATGTTGGTGAATATGTTGCAACCTTCTTTTGATGACATGGACGAAGTCAGGATCCAGGGTTCTAGTTTATAAAAGATTGCACAGGATCGATACTAAAAGTGTATGCACATCCAAAAGCCAAAAATGGCATACACTAAAACAAAGTCCAGCTTTATAAAATCATGCAACATGCAACTTCCTCTTTATAAATCACCTCTACACCTCAACGTTGGTGTTCAAGGTTCTGCCTCATGTTTTCCCCTGTAGACGCCCAATTTCATTGATAAATGGCCAATGCAAACCAGCTCATGAATGCCAATGTGTATATAAAAGAGCCAGCCAAATAATGTTATTTAATTGTTACCACTAGCAACCACAGAGAAAAGAGCAAAGAAACCAGGAATCGATGTGAAGGTGAGTGAGGTGGAGAGTTACAAAAATATCTTGTTAGGTAGATGTAGCCAGTGAGTTGTGCCGGGACCAAAAAAAAACAAAAAAGCATTGTGACGTTTATTTGAGTTAATTATATAGGGAAATGTAAAGGTGAAAATGAAAAAGTGTGGCGGCGTATCTGGGCAGTATCTGCATTTATGCATATAGAGGAACCAGATGAGTCGGCTTGGGCATCTGGACAAGATGTCTCCTTGTGAGATGTTCCAGGCATGTCCTACTGGGAAGAGACCCTGGGGAAGGCCCATGCCAGAGGGACTATGTCTTTCATGGCTCGTCTGTCTGGCGATGCTGGTAGATGTGACGTTCAGCTGCTGCACCTGCAACCTGACTCCGTATAAGCAGAATAAGATGGATGAATGGACATTTTGAAAACCAGACATTGCTAAAAAAATGCCTTTTTAATGTTAGCCTGCTCTTCTAAGGAAATCTGATCTTTCCACCAGTTATATCAACAAAGCCATCATCATGCTTACCAATGGCTTCAAATTCCCTGACCAATAGATAACGACAGAAATATGTTATTCCTAAAAATGGCTTGAGGCCGAAACTTAAATGATCGGCCAATATGTGCAGGTAAGAGCCAGTTGCTAATCATCATCATGGGCCAGAGAATCTTGTTGGTCCCCAAAAAACACATTCCCTTCTTATACTCTCCAGCTGCAAGGTCATCCCGCTGTGCCAATGCATTCATTGCATATAGTTGTGAAGATTCTCAGTCATTGAGGTCATGGTCAAGTTTAGAAAGTTCAGTTAGGCAACTGGACAGCATTAGGCATTGCCCAGCATTGCATAACATTAGGCACGACTGTCACCACTGATTAAATGTTTACAGTAGTTGGTTTGATTGACTCATACTTTTTCACAATTTATGTGATAATCTGTGGTACACATAACCCTGGTGATCATCATGGACAGGAATGTGATGTTGAGAACGTTTTAGTAACATGTTGTGACAACTTTTGTTTCAATTTAAAATTTTCTTATTGGTCTTTTTAATTCATGTAAAAGATCTCCATGTATAGTTATGGCTCAACAGCGTAAGCATAAATAACAGTGCTTTTTTGTGATGATGTAGTTGAAATTCAAGTTTATTACGCACTTTAATTAAATGTCTGAGAGATATTAAGATACAGTGTGGCTTTAGTTCTTGACTTCACCATCTTCAGCGTTTCTAGTTTCTCCTGCATGCAAAACGAGCATACACATGGGTCAGGCTTTTATAAGGGACCACACATTTTCCCCTCAAATTTTCTTGATAGATAAAAAACTTTGCATAGAAAGTGGCATAAGCAAATTGTTGGCTCTGTTTTGTGTGTACGCAACTTGTATAAATGAGACTCCAGCTGTTTATAATTTATGGGAAGTGAAGTAATCACTAAAACCACAATGAAAATGTTTCAGGGTTTAAAATAGTTACAAATAGTTACAAATAAACTTTTATTTTTACTCTTTCCAAGTAGTTTTTAGCTTACACACCTGGATTTGTTTTTGATAATCCTGAACATCTTTCATTCTTGATAACGCCTTTCATTCTAATTGTCAGAATGCCCACTGGCATTCTCACTATTGTTTTCCTGTTTCTCCTTTTCTGCGTCTAACTACGCCCACAGTTTTCAGCCTATTTCAACAAATAAGGTATCAAAATGTTAAGCTCCTTCAGTACTATGCAGCTATGACTTTTGGTGTTCAAATATTTTCAACTTTTTAAGTAATTTAACTTTTTCCGCTTTTATTTTCTCTCATTGGAATGAATAGAGTCAAAAGCATGCGTCCATATGCTGCTCACTGGCTTTTCAGCCCTTTTAAATTCTTGTTATATAGTCCTATGCAGCCTTTCTGACAGGAGTATAACTCAATGGTATAGTGTTTGACTCCAGTTTGAGAAGTCACTGATTCAAATCTCACTAAAGTCTTCCACTCTTCAGTTCTTCTAACCCTTTTGCTATTCTTCTTCAAGTCTTCAGTTCTAAGTCTTTTCCAGCTTTTCTTTGGCTTCTTCTTCTTCCTCCATTCAGCGCATGGCATTCTGACAGCTGTTCCACAGGAACTACAGGCATTCTCACTATTGTTTTCCTGTTTCACTGTATATTCCCATATAGCTAGATGTGTTTGACTGCAGTTTGAGAAGTCGCCGGTTCAAATCCCATTAAAATCTCCTAATGATAATTACTCTTCTTCTAATCCTATTGCCATTCTTCTTCCATTTTTCAGTTCTATGTCTTTTTCATCTTTTCTTTTGCTTCTTCTGGTTCCTCCATCCAGGCATTTGGCATTCCCACAGCTGTTCTGCAGGAACAGCCTATTCTAGTTGTCATTGTTTTTATCCATATTTTGACAGTTTGTGTCGTTATTGAGTTCCAAATAGTTTCTAACTTTGTATACAGATTTGCTTTGGATGAAACTTTCTTGTGATCAGTCTTTGAATTTGTTAACTTCCACACAAACTTTGACTTTGCAACTCTATCAATGTTTCTGGATGTTTGGAAGGCCTCCATAATGGTTTCTTTGTTTGTAGATATTCTGCCCTTTAAGCTTTCTTGCATCAGTCATCTGTTATTGTCATTCTGGAGAGTGTGTCAAACTCTGATCTAGAAACACTAATCTCTGACGGAAGATTGCTGTACATATTACATCTGTCAGGTATTTCAAATTTTGAGATGTCTGATGTCTGCTTCAGCTGACCTTTGTAATCTGCATCTATTCCTGACTCATCTTAGAAGTATAGGATTCTGAGACTGAATCCGAAGCATACAGGGCCGCATTGTCAGAACACTATCTCTTTCCATTTCACAAAACTTCTTCATACTGGTGTTTTAACTATGATTATACTCGGGAACATAACAAAGTATTAGAAATCTAACCTTTAGATACTCAAAACAAGAGAATGCAGGTTAATGTAGTAGGATATATTAACGCAAGTCAGTTTGTTCAAGAAGGGGAGAAAGTTAAAAAGACAGTTAAGGGGCAGGTAATCTTAGAAGATGCTTGTGATTGGGATATGCAGGTAGATTTAGGGTAAAAGCTTATTGATACTTAGGGTATCGCCTCTATAAGTTTAAGACCAGATATAATCTTGTGGTCTCAGATTTTAATTTGATTCTGTTTTATAGAGCTGACTGTTATGTTGGAGAATTTTGTAGAAGAAGCAAATGAAAGAGAAAAGCTTAGGGGCAGG
This sequence comes from Menidia beryllina, assembly GCA_013363375.1. Classification (NCBI taxonomy): domain Eukaryota; kingdom Metazoa; phylum Chordata; class Actinopteri; order Atheriniformes; family Atherinopsidae; genus Menidia; species Menidia beryllina. The sequence continues at coordinate 298,632 of JABUIW010043787.1, forward strand.
CGAATAGAAAAGAGAACAGAAAGTTAGGATTTGTCCAGTGGGTGTAGGAAAGAGAAAATTTGTAGCAAAGTATGCCACCTTATTGTTGAGAGAGTTAGGTGTAAGTGGACACAGAGAGGGGAAAATATTGAAGAGCATGTATTTACATGTTGTTCAATAGTTTCCTCTCTCTCTATCCACTCGGGATTAGAAGAAGCAATAGAAACTTGGGTCCCAGCAGGGACCCAAACACTTAGGTTAGGCAGACCTGAGAAAGAGGAGGAAGAAATCCATAAAGTGGAAGTGTATTTAGTTGGAGAAAAGAGCCTTTGAAACCAGGCAGCTGTCTTAGGTGAAGTGGCTTGTTGTACTTGATGACTGAAGGACTTTTTATTATTTGCAGGTCTTTTCGCATTGGTCATATAAAGGCCTACTATTTATCTGAGTTTGATTGGTGTATAGCTGTTTTATCTGCTGTTCAGATTAGTCCTTTTCCCTCTGCACCTCTTGCACCTTCTATACTTTCTTTATACTGTTTTATCTACCCCTTACCCAAATCAGGGTTTGCATAACTACCCCTGTGTCTGTGTTGTTGTGATTGTGCTCCAATTTAACACTAGAAGTTCCAGAGAATTTTAGTTTTCCTGCAAGCCACCCTCCCCTCTTCAAGTTTGTGTATTCACAATACCTTGCTAACTGCCCCTAGTGTAATGCAAATAACCTGTGATATGACCAGCGCTTCCACATAAGACTGGATAAAGGCTGAAACAAACTGGCATCAGAACAAGAGCATGTTCCAAGCACTTTTCATTACCTGCCCCTTCAACATCAGACCTTTTTGCCGGAAGATATTGATAAGTCATATCTAACTGACTTTTCTTTGTAATGCATTCATATAATGAATATACAATAAAAAAGCAAAGCGGAAAACTATACTATTTTTAACAGACCAAAAACATTTTTCAAAGGGAAATTGAAAATTTGAACACTGAATGAAAGGTATAACATTGTTAAGTCTTGTATTATGATTTGTTTATTTTAATCGGCCTTCTCTTTTTGCAGTGTGAAGGAGGCATGCATCATCTTGTGTCTGGCTTCGGGCTCTGCTGTTCTTTTAAGATCTATCCTTAAAGAATCTGAACTCGAGACCAGAGATTGCGAAGGTACAGGGGATCCTCCACCACAGTCTGTTCTGAATGAGTTGGGGGTTTACTGTTTAGCACCCTGTGATGTGTTAATTCTTCTGAACCTCAGAGCCTCATGGCCAGGACAGTAACTTTGCATACATAGTACTATTTGAGAAGTATCCATCAGATTTGCAGCATGACTGTTTGTATAACCATCATGTATTTACATTTTATGTTATGTTTTATGTTATTCATAATGTAGTGTAAAATTGATCAGTTATGTATGTATAAATGATTATAACAAAAATTAAAACAAGTTCACCCAAACAGTTTAAGTTTTTCTTCTTTGGTGAGAACCCTCCCTTGATCATCCAATACTGCTTTATTATTTATTTAGGATTTATGTTTGTTACATAGGTAATATGTAACATGACCGGGGGACAGGACAGGAGAAAAAAGAGATTCCTAAAACAGGAAGAGAGGAGAGAAAAAAAGGAAAGAGAGACAACAAAACCATCCATCCAGCTTCTGTATCTGTAGAAAGATGTCCTGTAGTTACCGTGGGCAAACCCGAGGGTGAACCTGCAAACAAACACTACGGGGAGACACACACAAACTAACAAACAGCAAAATAATCTTGCAGACAAACCCGTGGGAGAACGTGTAGTAGCACCTGCAAGCAGACACAAGAAAGAGACACACACAAACAGGCAGCAAAAAGTGAAGGCCGCCACAACACTGGGAGCAATGGCAGACAGGATGTATTTCCAATTTTGTACGGCAACTGCACAGAAGCTCAAAGGTGTGTGTCTGGGCAAATGAGTTAGTGTGTGTATAAGCACCAACGTGCAGAACACACAACCCAGGTTTCACACAGATTGTTCTCAGCTAAGCATGCGTAGGGGGCGCCACCACCGGCCCTGCTCCAGCAATCTGAAGAAGGTGACCCAGTCCACCAGCGGCCCCTCCCGGAGCACCGAGACCAGGGAGTCTTCCATGGAGACAACCGGGCCCCCCCTAGACAGCCACAGAGAGAGCCCCCCAACCGAGCCCCCCACGGGGATAGGGCAGAGGCCCCCCACGAGCCACAAGCGAGAGCTCTCCGCCCCCCCCAAGGCGCCAGTCCCCCAGGCACGGGACAGGGGCCGGAACCTGAGTCCACCAGGCCCGAGCGCCACCAAAGCGCCCCAGCAGAGCCCTTAAGTCATTTCTAACTTTGTATTTGAACTGTACAATCTTTTTCTGTGGTTGGAAATGTCTAGTCAATAGTGTGTTAGCAATCCTGTACACAGTGATGTTGTTAGCACTTAATATATTTAATGCAGTACAATTTCTTGTTCCGTTTACAGCTTTATATATGTTATTTAGTACTGTTTATCATATTTTATTACTACTGTGTATTCAGTACTTTTTCTGTTTCTATTATCTTCAAATAGATAATCTAGATTGGACGTTTGTAATATGCATAATTTAGCATTGTCTTATTCGTTCCTTTATTTATGTCTTTGTTTAGCAACCACAACGAAACCTATAGAAACCACCTAAAAGCCTTCAATTTGCCCAAAAACCGACAGTGCGCCTCATAATCCGGTGTGCCATATATATTGATCAGGAGAGATAGGCCGTGGGCCAGAATCTGTACGATGACTTTCCGTTTGAACTTTTTGGGGGCAACTTTCTTCCAGTTTAATTAGATACTTTGGACTTCAGTGATCTCAAAAAGCCAATGTTCCCGCGTTTTCACTTGCACATTAATTAATTACGGCCAATTAAAATTTCAATAGTTCCACATCTGGCCTATAGGTGGCTCAAACCTCGAAAATCTCCATATTTTTGGTTTTAACCAAGTGATCTTTACCAAAAATACTTTAAAATCATTAAGGTTGATCATTAGAAAAGTTTATTTTATGCAAATACTGATGGAATCAACATGGAAATGCAATTTAGACCTTTAGTTTAGATTTTCGCTGCCAGAGGGCCACTGAACCTGAATACTACATATTTTCCACTTTATACAGCCGTGGCAAGACAAAAGACAATAATTTAATATGCAAAAACCTTGTTTTTGGTCCAAATAATTTCTTACTAATTTAATTATTGAAAAACTGACACTTCACTTTCCATCATATTGCATTTATTAACTTAATGAGAGAAAAACAACTACTATCACAAGTAAACCTTGCTATAAAAAGGGAATAATATATAATTTTCACTGTCAATAAAAACTAATGATCCATATTTATGTCCAATATAAAAATCTGAAGCTCTCATATTTACAGTTATATTATTTCTATCTTAACCTTTCCTCGCGACATCATACTATTTAAATCCAAACATATCATATTTACATCGTATTATTTCAATCCAGACCTCTAATATTTATATCTTTTATATTTTCATCAAAAACTTACAACATATATGAAAAACATTACAACTCATCATCTTAGTCATCCAAGTCCTCATTATCATTTGAATATATCCCTTCCACATCCTTCTCATTTTCAATCATAGCAGGACAGTTTGCACAGTTGACACATTGGCAGAGGTCACTACATGGCAAATGACCCCTTTTGCATGGACAGATTTGTGTAGCACATGCATTTGTCTAGGGATTTCACAGTACTCTACATTTTTCCCTGTTCATGCACAGCTGATCGAAATAAATCTTTAGCTCTTTTAACTCCACAGAAAGTGTATGAATACCCAGTCATTTCATTAAGGTGTTGTGGAGCTAGGAGATTTAAGGTTTTGAAAATAACCCAGCTTCTCCGATTAGCATGAGTGAAAGAGTCTCGCTATGGGTAACTTCTCCTACATGACCTCGTCGAAAGCTCATATTATGCGTTATGCCAGCCCTGAGTGGCTGCTACAAGTAACATCTATGTCAGGAGGCCCCCTCCTATATGTAGGATGGACATAGTGTCAGTTGTCATTCAAAGCAGGCTACCTCTGTCTTGCTTCTACTGCAAGGAGGGTAGACTGGTGAGGCACTCACTAATGCTAATCAGAGAACCGTGGTTTCTTTGTCTCTTTTTGCCAGACCTGCCTGTTAAGACCACAACTGGTTCCACTGGCTCTCTGGGGAAAAGCTCCATCCTGGGATACTGTAACCAAGGCAGAAATAAAGGAAAATTGTGTGGCAAAGTCCGAGAAGCAGCCATACACACGGCTTTTATGGATTACCCTTTAAAATGAGCCCCGAGGTTGACAGATTCCTTGGAAAATGTGCATGTAAAGCAGCGGGGGGCTGAAGGCCGCTGCTCGTGTAACCTTTGTTAATTGCACCTACTATCCACTGGGAGAGACGCTGTTTAGACACATGCTTCCAACATGTGGTTTTGCCCAGAACACAAACAACTGGTCACTTTTTCTGAAACACTGATACCTGTCCAAGTAAATAAACGCCCGTGCTCCTCTGAAGCAAAGGAGGGTATAATGCAGCTGTCTCCCTAAATTCAATTAAATTCAAATTTATTTGTATAGCGCGAAATCACAACAGCAGTTTTCTCACAACGCTTTTCATAAAGAGCAGGTCTAAACCAGACTCTAAAGTTTACAGAAGCCCAATAATTCACACCAAAAGCAAGCACTAGGCGACACAGGCAAGGAAAAACTTCCTTTTAAGAAGCAGAAACCTCGAGCAGAACCATGGCTCAGGGTCGGCAGCCATCTGCCTAGACCAGTTGGGGGTGAGAGAGAGAGGGCAAGAGAAAGAGAGAGCAGGGGAGGCAGTCTACTCAGTTACACATCAAGGTACAGACAAGTAAAGACAACCGATATAGAAATAACAAGAACCCAGAATCTATAGCCAAACCAACCATACACCATAATACTCATATCCAGACTGGGTGCCAGTCTCTGACTCCTTCAAATGCAGCAAGACACTTGGGTGTAATGATTGATGATCAGCAGACCAGCTGGTAGTCAGTAATCCAGGAGATCACTGAGGTGTTGACATACATCACCCACAGATTCTCACCCAGTAGCATTGGTTAAATGGTGTTGAAATCACTGGAGAAGTCAAAGAATGCGATTTTCACACTGTTTCCCCCACCATAGAGATGCATATAAGCTCGTTGTAGCAGGAAGATGACAGCATTGTCAACTTCTAAATGGGGCTCATAGGTGAACTGCAAAGGGTCCTGAAACATCCCTACCTGTGGCCTCAGCTGGACCAAGACTAGTCACATGAGATGTGAAAGCGACTCTATAGTCTATAGTCTGTTGGTTCTGATAGTCTCAGCTTCTTGGGGTCTAGAACCAGACAGGACGACTGCCACAGCACCGGGACCTTCTCATAACTCAGGCTCAGGTTGTACAGATGTCTCAGCACCAGAGACAGCTGACTGACACTGGTCCCATGTCTTCCCCATTCAATCCAGTGATGTTCTTAATTCCAGTCCACACATCCCTCACGCTGTTCTGATGAAGTCTTTCCTCCAGCTTCTTCCCACAGGTATTCATGGGTTTCCTCAGTGTCTCTCTGAGTTCATGCTGCACTCTCTTCAGCTTCTCTCTATCTCCAGACCTGAAAGCCCTCTTCCACCTGATCAGAAGCGCCGAGCTGGCATGGTGGTGTCCTCACAGACTGAATCAATGTGATATAATCAATGATACAGTTAGTCATATTGTCATATTGTTGATGTCCTCCCCATGTTGATCACAGATCTCCACTGCCCCACGTGGATCTGTGATCCACATTGGGCAGATCCACAATCTGTTGACCTGAAGATATCATGAAGTGCATCAGCAGGCTCCTATGTCAGCAGCCTCCTGTGTCCACCTCCTCACCATGCTGGTGTGCACCAGCTGCCTTTTCACCAGAGGAAAATGCTGGGCTTGTCCCGATCCGATATTTGGATTGGATGGCTGCCGATATTCGCAAAAAACTGCTTATCAGCCGGCATGAGAAAATGCCGATCCAGATTCCCGATCCAGTTTTTTTTTTTTCAAGTCCGATCCCACACGAGCATTAGCATCTCCTAACGCACAGGTCTGTGTCCTAACCATTAAGTTTTTATAAGAGTAAATCCCTGTTCAACATGAGGCTGACAACTAAGTAAGTAGGCTGAATAACTTTAAACTTTAATACATGCTCTGATAGGCCGGTATTGGCCGGTATCGGTGTCGGATCAGAAGTGCCAATACAAGATCGGAATCGGATCTGAAGTGCAAAAAGCTGGATCGGGACATCCCTAGAACATGCCTGGTTTACCTTTTCATAATCTGATCTGCCCAAGTAGCAAATCACCATAAATGCATACAGCTGTTTTGTCTGTAATTTGCCTGCAGTGGCGCTGATGATGTCACAGGCCACCGCTGCATCGGCTGATGAGGGGACATATACAGTAATTGCAATGGCCAACATTAACTCCCTTGTTAAATAGTACGGGCACCTTCCCAACGCAAGCAGTTCAATGTCCGGGGTACAGACGCACTCTAACGTTCATATGACCGGGATAACACCACCTCTAACTCAGATAAAGTGCAAACCTGCCTCCCTTCTTCTTACTGTTGGCACATTCTCTGTCTCCCCATACAAAATTGTAACCTGTGACCATGACTGGGTTACAATGGATGAGCGAGTGTAACCAAGCTTCACTAAAGCAAATGAGCACCACAAGCTCGTCCCCTTATTTCCCAGAGACCTCATGTTTCCCATTATAATCTCCAGAATCGCTGGCATATGTATCTTCCTTTTCTCCTTCCATTTGTGTCTAAATCTCCTCCGTGTCTCCTGTGGAATCACAGATCTGTCTCCTGGCAGCAGCACAGGCTCACACAGCGCATAAACACAGCTGTTCATGTCTGTAAACAATGCCATTGCTCCTATCGGCAAAGTTCTCAGTTACAAAGGGTAGAAAAAGTAGCAAATAGTAGTCCAGATAATGTCATAATGCTTGAGGATAAAAAGGAGATACACAACAGGAAATAAACTAACAAAAAACACAACGTTTTATAAACATGACATGTGCAGCTGCTACAGGCTACAGACGCTCAACTCAACTATGCACGTGGAACCACGGATGCCCTCCTCTTGGAGGGGGGCCACCGCTGCCTTGGTGCATTTTACGAAGACCCTTGAGTGAGGAACAGACCCTAGACAGAACGCCAATCTCGTAAACCATCTACTGGAAAGTGAACTTTAGGTACTTCTGAGGTAGGGATTTATTGAAATATGAAATGAAGCATCTCTCAGGTCAACTGATGTGAACCAATTGTCTGCCCTCATAAACCTCAGTAAGAGGCGGTCGTCAGCATCCTGAATTTGTATGTTCTGAAATGGTGGTTAAGGGCATGGTAATTCAGAATAGCTCTCATTCCCATACCCCCTACTTTGGGACAAGGATGTACCTGGAGTAAAACCAGCATGAGGTTTTTGGAGGAAGGACAACCCTTTTTGCCCGCTTCTGTCTCAAGACAGAAATCTCTTCCAGGAGAATATTGACACATTTGTCTTGAGCCTGAGAAGAGATCTTTTTATTTTTATTTTGGAGGTACAACTTTTGTTGAACCTGAATCCTCGCTTGATTGTTTGTAGCACCCATTTTGACTGTGTGCATGCCGCTCAGGCATCTATGCGCATCTTAAGGGAGAATAGAGGCCATTCTGCCTGAAAACGTAGCTCATTCTTCCTTGAAAAACAGCTCAAGCTCAGTGAGGTTGGATGGAGAGCATTTATGAACAGAAGTTATCGGTTCTTTCCACAGATTCAAATGGATTCAGGCCATTCCAACACCGGGATATGATTATGTGTGAACCATTCCATTGTAGATATTGCTTTATGCTTTGGATGAATGTCTTGTTGGAAGATAAATCTCCATCCCAGTCTCAGATGTCTTGCAGTCTCCAACAGGTTTTCTTCCAGAATGTTCCTGTATTTGGGTCCATCCATCTGCCCATCAATTTTAACAATCTTCCCTGTCCCTACTGAAGAAAAGCAGGCCCAAACCATGATGCTGCCACGACCATGTTTGACAGTTGGGATGGTGTGTTCGGAGTGATGAGCTGTGTTGCTTTTATGCCAAACATGAAGTTTTGCCTTGTGGCCAAAAAGCTCGATTTTGGTTTAATCTGACCAGAGCGCTTCCTTCCACATGTTTGGTCTTTCTCCCAGGTGGCTTGTGGCAAATGTTAAATTATATTTTTATGGATATCCTTAAGAAATGGCTTGCCACTCTTCCATAAAGGCCAGATTTGTGCAGTATACGACTGATTGTTGTATGGACAGAGCTTCCCACCTCAGCTGTAGATCTCTGCAGTTTATCCAGAGTGATCATGGCTGCATCTCTGATCAGTCTTCTCCTTGTTTGAGCTGAAGGTTTAGAGGGACGGCCAATTCTTTGTAGATTTGAAGTGGTCTGAAACTCCTTCCATTTCAATATTATTGCTTGCACAGTTCCCCATGGGATTTTTAAAGCTTGGGAAATCTTTTTGTATCCAAATCCGACTGTAAACTTCTCCACAACTCGGACTTGCCTGGTGTGTTCCTTGCACTTTAAACAGAACTCTGAGACTATCACAAAGCAGGTGCATTTACACAGACTTGATTAATCATCAGTCATTTAGGTCAACATTGGATCATTCAGAGATCCTCACTGAACTTCTGGAGAGAGTTTGCTGCACTGAAAGTAAAGAGGCTGAATAATTTTGCATGCCCAAGTTCCTTCCACTTCATGACTGTGTCCCACTTGTTGATTCTTCACAAAAAAAATCTAAATTTAATATCTTTTTGTTTGAAGCATGAAATGTAGCAAAAGATTGAAAAGTTCAAGGGGGCTAAATATTTTCGCAAGGCACTGTATTTACCGGGAGAAACACACATGGCAGGAGCTGAAGATGAAGAATAAAAATAGAATTCTCTCCAAGCACGAGCAGACAAGTGTTTTTCCTTTACTGGTTTATTTGAAGTTACTCTTGGTCTCTCCAAATACACCGTGATAACTAAATAATGTTGACAAACATAAACATTGTGACAAATTATAACTTGCAGACCATATGAAATAATATTTACAAAGTAAACAAATAAATGTGTCTTGCGTCTTTGAACAGCCAAGTTTTTACTATAATTCCCACCAAGCACAAGCAGACTCAAGTGCTTTTCTTTTACTGGTTTATTTGAAGTTTCTCTTGGTCTCGCCAAATACACCGTGAAAACTAAATAATGTTGACAAACATAAATATTAATGTGACAAATAATAACTCGCAGAAACAATATTTACAAAGTAAACAAATAAATGATATACCTCATTGGCTGCATGCTGCAAGAAAAAATGGAATCACCCAAAATCTTTAAGATGATGTTTCACAAATGTCCTTAGCACTGACCTGGCAAAAAATCCTTAATGTCCGTTCTTAAAATGCTGACCATTTCTTTCTTGAGATTAATTCAAATAACCACTCAGTCAGACGGAATGAATGAGTCTGCACGTGTTAAAGTTTTAACGACGGTAGAAAACTGTGTGTTTGCCCCGTCTTTACTGAAAATCTCGAATATGACAAACACACATCAGTTTTTACATTGGAGAGCTGTGTGAGGTCCAAAACGTCATTGCTCAGCATTAGTTCCTATTGGCTATCAATTCTAGATAATTCTAAGCATTAAAATAAATCTGTATTAAACTAAAAGGAAATTATAAACATCATAAAGCAGTAATGTATTTATAATGCAATCATAAATATTCTATAATATACAAATACTAAATATATCCAAAGATAATACCTAAATATGACCACAAATTACTGAATATAAAATGGCACCAATAGACTGCATAATTGCCTCTCCCGCAAGAGCACAAAATAAAAGTGCCTTCTCTAAACTTCAATATAAAAGCACATGTACTATGTACTATATAATATAAAACAAATACAACTTAAATTAAAAATGATAAAAAACAGAATTATCATGTGTATTTATTATGTATAATATGCATAAATGCATAAATGCAGTCCAAAAACCTGCATGTTAGGTTGATTGGAGATTGGGGAAATTGCCCTTAGGAGTGAATGTGAGCGTGAGTGGTTGTTTGTCCTTGTATGTCCTGTGTATGTCCTGTGTGTGGCCCTGCGATGGACTGGCGCACTGTCCAGGGCCCGTTGACCACTGGTATAGGCTCCAGTTCCCCCCGCGACCCCAACAGGGAATAAGCGGTATTGATAATGGATGGATGAATGGATGCATAAATGCTACAATTAAAAAAAATGTCCAAACAGGTAAGACTTGTGCATCATCTCATGGGGTGCTTCCTCATTTCTATTCTGTTTTACAATCCACAGTACATATTAAGTGGCAGTAAAGTCAAGTAAACTAATATCTAGTAAACAATTAAACCTTTTTAAACCAACAGACTTTTTCTCAGCCAACATAAAAAGCGACTGACCCCGTGTCGGTCCACCACCTCCACCACTGACAGAGGCCTATAAACAGTCATGGAAAGAAATATTTCTATAATAATAGTTTCTTTCAACTTTTATGTTAATTTTAATTGCTAAATGTTTAAATGTACGTTTGCTTAGACGAATACAATAACAACAAAATAAAGCTCATATAAGTTTTTTCTGTGATAATTTTCTTAAGTGACTAGTTTTTTCAGCATATGCCTGTTAAAAAGACAGTTCACAAGAAGAATATTCATACGCATACATATACGTATATTATGTCAGAATTTAAACTAAGAGCTGATATAAAGCATTTTTTTTCTCTTAAGGCTCGACAAGAACTGAATCCCTGTAGTAAAAAATGGAGGGAACATCTGGCAGTCTGTTGAGGTGGGCACGCCATTGTTTATTCTCCCAGATGTAGGGGCAAACAAAAAAAGAAAACTAAACACAGGAGATCTGCAGAGCAGGGATGGCAAGACATGGAGAGCGTTTGGGCAGGGAGCCGTGGTAGGCTCGCTGGGGTCATTCCTTGGAGGAAAAAGCATAAGCAAAAAACAGTTTAACAATTTACGTGGAGGGAAAAAATTCACAATGCAAAAAACATCAGTTGTAGGGACTGGGCTTGAGGATACCCTAGGATACTCTAGGACAAGCTAGCGATGGGTGCATGGTGACAGGCAATTTATGTTAACTATTCGAAAGATTTTTGCATGTGCATTTGTAGGAAATAAAGAAGAACAAATTAAATTTGTATTATGTTTTTATTGTTGCTGTGGTAGTGATGATAATGACTTGAAGTGAGAAATTACCCTGGTAGATGGTTTCTCTCACTATTTTCCCACCCTGGGTAGCCGGCAGGTGGATGGAGTCGTCATCAGGGTCTTCAATTTGTAGGGCAGGGTGCTGTTCTGTCGCAATATTGTGAAGAACAACACAAAACCACAGTTATATTAAATACCCTCTCTAGGGGTCATCCTGAGGTGATGCAGGCAACACCTAAAAGGAAATAAAATGACTAATCTAAGTCTGAGGTTGCAATACTATGTCATTAAAAGAATAGAATTTCAAATAATCATAGACTGCAGGTTAGCACCCTAGCCTCAGAGCAAGAGGGTCAGACTGTCGAATAGTAAGGCTTTTACCATTCAATAATGCTGATTATTTACGGCTTTTAAGTCAGTTTGAATAGGATCAGATGTAAGATAAGCAACCTCGGTATGTACATTGAATATACCCTCTGCTGTAATTTTTACAAGTTCATTCTGGCAACCGCAATTTTTTCTGTAAAAAGCAGGCATTTTTTCTTACAGTGCATTTCACAAGTAGGTTTAATGAAAACTCTTGAGTTTGTTAACTGTGAATTAAGGGAAACTAGGTTTTCCATTCCATGAAGAGAAGTTAATCAATCCCTGTCTCTGCACCAACCACTGTCTTGTGTTCAAGTATTTCTATTTTCAGATCTGCCATCCTAATCCGAAAGACAAAGTACATAATTTCATGTATTTTTGTTAGCAAGTTGATTCGATACACTTCTTAAACAGGTAGCTTGGAATACAGAAGGATGTTAAAACATACAATTGCATATGAATTTCACAGAATGACCCTAAAATGACTAAAAGCTGTATTAAGCTGCACTATGTCAAAACTATTGATGGAAGACATTAAGCAATTTCAGTTATTATTAAGGAAACCATTAAAAATTGGCTAGATATCAGCTCTTCGTTTTAATCGTTATATTATAAAGGTATACGTATGAGTATGAATATTCTAATTGTGAACTGTTTTTGTAGAGAGCATCTTTAAAAAAATCCATCCATTATCATTACCACTTATTCCCTAATGGGATAGTGGGCTCCATGCACACTCCTAAGGGCAAATTGGAACATCCAATCAACATAACATGCAGGTTTTTTGGACTGTGGGAGGAAGCAAGAGAACCAACAATGACACACGTAGACTCCAAAACAGATCAAGTTAAATAAGTTAAACCCAAAAGGGCATCATCGGCAACAACAGTTTAAGGATGTGTGGACTTAGTCTTCTAACTCAGTGTGCATTCTATACGCAGTGAACTAGACTAGCACGAGGAAAACCACACAAAAAGGCTGTGAGGTACAATGGGATCATTATTTGGACTCCAATAGTATGGCAGCATACGGCATGCAAGACAAGCATTTGTCTCTCTGTAGGATTAAGAGTTTAAATACATTTAGTAGGAACTGAAAACATATTAGAGATAGGCAGGGACAATAATAAAAGTCCAGTAAACCTCCGGTCTGGTAGGTGGCGGTAATGCCGTTTCACGTTGGCCACCCGTCATGAAAACATAAAAGAAGATCCTGCGCCAAGGGAGTTTAACCCCCAAGATGGCGTCAACGCAGTTAACGGACGAGGAGCTTTTTTCCCAACTGAAATGCTTTGGATTTACTCCAGGGCCAGTTACTGAGAACACTCGTCCGGTGTATTTGAAGAAATTGAAGAAGTTTCGTGAAGAGCAAAAACAAAAGGGGTTTAAACCAGGTAAAACCCGTGGCAGCGGGACCATTAGCAACACTAGCACTAAGTACACGGCGGTAACAAGGCCAGTTAGACATGACGTCACGCACCCGAGCACTAGCCGAAGACCGGGCCGGAAGTCTTCCGTCCTCGGCTTTAGCTCCGACGAGTCTGACGCTGAAATTCCAATGAAAAGAAAGGGCCTTGGTCATTCCGGGGGAGCAAACCCGCGTACTGCTTGCCAACAGCAGCCGAAGATAAAACCGAATCAGGCTACGAGGAGAGCGTATGATGCCGAGGCTTTTCGGGACGTAAATTCATCCCCGATTTCAGACGGACAGAAAAATGCCTCATTGAGTTGGGGGGTTGTTGAGAGTTCCAAGCATTACGAGGAATCGGGGGATGAAGATAACAGTGATGAGGAAACTAAGAATTCACACTCTGTAAATGGTCGTGGGGCGTCTCGCCTGAACAGTGGAAAACAAGCTGGAGAGTACTCAGACTCGGATGAGGAAGTTGCGGGCCCAGGCGCTGGAGATCGGCAACGGAATAGATTGGAACATTGCCGCAGCCTTTCGATCGAGCCGTTCTCTTGCCATGCAGATGATTTGCCCTTTAAAATCAAAGAGAGAAATACTTTGGTTTATCCATCCGGGACTCGAAACATGATGAAAAGCCAAGGGGAGGATGAAAAGCAGGACGAATCAAAAGGAAGGGACTTTAACTCACCGGGAAATTCTCGGGGGCACATATTTCTCAAGAAATCTTACGTGTCCCACTCTGAGGACCATAAAGGAAAGGCCAGGGAAAACAACCACGTTTACGATGAAGACGGAATATTCAGAAATAATAGCACAAGTGCGCTTAGCAGTGGGGTGAGACAGCGCTTTTCTAGCTTCGGTAGCCCCTGTCAGATATACCGGGGGAACCACTCTAATCACATCCCTGCTCCAAACCACTCAATACTAAAGAAAAAGCTATCAGTACCTGACGATGAGTTGCTCTTGCAATTTAAAAGGGAGGAGCAACCGTCTTCTGGTAACTTTAGCGCCCATTACCTGTCCATGTTCCTACTCACGGCAGCCTGCCTCTTCTTTTTGCTGCTTGGCCTCATGTACCTTAGAATGAGGGGCTCTGGATCTTCTGGAGATGGCGTAGGTAAGCTTCTAACAAAATATCGTTGTTGTATTAACATTTTTGTTGTTGAAAATGAAAGTTGTTGTCCATGTTGGCATTTTCTTCATCCATTTTGTTTCTCAAATCCCAATATTATTGAGCATTATAGGTTTCTTGTAGCAACGGAACATATTTGTATAAATTGTCTTACGATTTTTTTTGCTGCAGCTATTTTAAGTTATAGCAATAACATTTCTATTAATGTCTAAGGACTTTATTCTATAGTTATGATTAATACAATCCTAAATATGCTTTGTGTAAACTTTTTGGGTAACCTGAAAAACTGTTCAGACTGTATACTGTAGCTTATAATAACATACAAATATAAACAATAAAATCATATTAAGGAAAGGACTAGTCAGGAAGTGGACTGGAGGCATTAGGATTCTCATCATGGAGTCTTGCTTAGCCCATTCCAGAGATCTGAAGAGTTCTGCTATATATTTGCACAATATTTAAATTATTATTAATGAAGAGTTTTCTAAAAATTTGAGAGGCGCTGTCATGTTTAATCTGTTTGCTGGTTTGCTGATTGTACTTCATTCAGTTTATACACTTGATTAAACCAGCTCCTTCTGTTTTAAACCGAGTTAGGACTAACTTTCTTGTACTCTTCTGGTCCTTATATTTGGAACTTCTTTTGTGACTGAGATAGTTTTAATGTCTTCCCTGTATCACGCCCTTATGTTCAAATGATGCCATAAGCAAATACCATCCAACTTCTACGTAATTTTTTGTTGGGTAAAAGTAATATTATGTATCAGCTCAGTTTGCGTAAGAATAACTAATTAGTAACATAACTGGAAATACTTTTTAAGGGGATTTTTTTCTTCTTCTGTTCAAAAATGAATAGCTTTTTTGGGGGGGAGGGCATGAACATGCTGAAAAACTCAGAAAGTTTTTTAACATTAAAAAACTCACGCAACTTTATAAACTTATTCAACTGTAAGTTTAGAAAGGGCTGTGCATATTGGATGCCCCTGTAGACATCCATACTAGTCCCTTTGAATATGGAATTGATCACATTTGTGAGGTTGAAAGTTAATCTGTAGAGAGTGCATGTGTTCCTATGTTTTTACAACTATATTGATTTGAATGGTTTTTCACCATAGATAGAGGGAGGGAACGTAATGCCCCTTCTCTGTATGCATCTCGGGTGGAAGTACATGCGTGCAATTGAAAGAAGAATAGGACAGGATAGCAACTGAAGTTTAAACGTTCCTTCAATTTTGAAAGATTAGCTGATGAGCTGCAAAATAGTTAATCTTATATGATGGAGAAGATAATTAAATAACATTAGAATTATTTTAATCTTAAGACTTCTTATTCAATTTAATGATGTTAGATAAATCCTTTGTCTTATGGTAGAACCTATTTAAATGTGAGTTTTCCCAGTGCTGCATGTATGTTTGGAAAAATGTATAGCTGGTGTTGGGGAAGTTACTCTAACATGCCAGTAGCCTCCTGGAGGCGTTGTGGGCCTAACTAAGTGAAACACTGACACAAGGGTGCACTGGTCTGTATAGGGATCATTGTATTGGAATTTTAATGATTGGTTTTATGGAATGATTGGCTGAGTTTGGTGTATTCACTTACTTTTTTATTGTAGCACACTAAACAGTTACTAAAGTTATCGGTTGGGGTTCCATCAGGGCTCAGTAGTTGACAGATGACTGCTGGGCACTGATTGGCCATGGAGTCTCATGATTAGACGGTGACTCATTCACATGTTCTTGACACAAAAAACTGCAACAAAAACGACCTGATTTAGAAGTACCATGTGTGTCCATTGTCTATGGATCTAATTCACACTTTAAAAAAATGCAGTTTTCGTTTATTTTGTAAAGGTTAAAAGAAAAACAAGACTCAATACTCTAATTGAGGGAATGGAGCTCCAGGGCAGTTTCAGGCCCATAAATCTGCACAACAATAATTAAGCTTAAATGTTACCCAAACCTCTCAAATGTTGCTTTGGTATTGTTTGTCAGTGTTTTCCAGAAAAGCTCTGGGTTTTGAATGCCGTTACTGGTTACAAGCTGACATTGGTTCCACTTTACATTATAAATAAATGTCTACATTGTTTTTCGTGGGAATTGATTTTTTGTATTTTATTTTTTGCACGAAAGGAAGAAATTTAAAATGAATAGGTAAGTTGTCAGCAGATATTTGTTCAAAATTTTTTACTGTAACTAAAATATATATATGATCAGAGTTTTGGCATTATTGGGTGGCCACTAGTTTTGAAACAATTTTTAAACAAGTCTTGTCTTGTTTAGATTTTGTCATAAAAAGAGTCTCAGTGTGAGGAGATTAATTTTTGTTTATAGGTGATATTGGAATGGCAATTTGTGGTATTTGTACGTCACATTGAAAGGTGAACAGATTGTCAAACTAAGGATGGTTCTAAACATGGCTACTGCAACATTTATTTTTTATCCAGATTTCTATTCATATTTCTAACAACCATCAGTTCAAATGCGGTCACAGAGAGAGCTTTCTTTGTACAGGACTTAAAAAAAACTGATACAAAGAATTAGCTTTGCTCTTGATGGAACCCTCTTATCCATCATGAGAGTTGCAGAAATGGGAACCCCAATCTATTGAATAAAGTAATCAAAATCGGCTACTCACGCAACTGAATTGTTAAATATGATATGTACAGTATATGCTTTTGTTTAACAAGCATGCTATTTTTGTCTCTTTTCTCCCTATTTATAGTTAAGAGCCACCCATTTGGCAGTGAGTTTGATTCCCTATATGTAAGTATAAATGATACACCAAACGAAGACAAAATATCTTGCTTCAAACCCCTAATTAGTGGGTTAATTGTTTGTTTTTACACAACAAAGGTGGTGAAGATGGCCAGATTTGCTGTAAGACTAGCAGATTTCCTGCTCTGGGTCTAAGTACCAAAAAAGCTTAAGTTGCCCTGAACGCCTCTTATAGGCAGGGCTTCTTTTTTATTTTATATGACTTGAATGGAACTCTCCAGGACACATTTATTTGTACACACTTGTGTTGACTGAAAGCCTGTTGCTAACTGGTGTAGAAATTTCATCTAGCATATTTGAAATTTTAGACCCTTTAAAGCAATGGACGTTCAATTTAATTATTTCTGTGATCATAAACGCTTGAAATGCCTAATACAAAAACCCATACCCTGGTGTAGTTGGTTTATAGTTGATGACTGCAGTGCTATTGATTGTTGTATCGTGCTTGTATTGCATATGGATGACGACACTTGCTGGTTAACCCCTTTTTCTGCTCGGCTGTAATTTTTAATGGAAAGCCACCTTAACCCTTTAGAGCTGAGCTGGGCCAAACTGTGTAGTGTTATAATGGAAAATGCCATTAGTGGAAAATAAAGCAGGCTAAAGTGTGGCTACTAAGGCAATGTTCCCCCGGCAGCCTGAAGTGACGGTCGTTCACGTTCCCAGTTATATATGCGACTTCCATCATGTGTTTAGTGATAACTAAACACCCACCTGTCAAACTTGTGCAGGATGCAATAATGTCACACGTAGTGAGCATGCTCTATGTTTGTGGTCCAGCTTTTCATAAAATGCACAGGTGACTGTCCATTGCTGCTTTGGATGTTTGAGTCTTTAGTCTGCTTGGCCCGGAGGCCAGGAATGTTTATACCCACGTTCAGCCATTTATTTGGAAGTCACCATGGTTGTTGTACAGGCACAGGTCACATTTGGAAAGATCAGTAATGTAGCTGATTTAAGACAACATATCCAAGTGGTCTGGGTCCCATTTGGAAAAATCTTAATGTGTGTTATTCAGACTGTCAGATACAGGCAGCAGGGGAAAAAAATCGGGTTTCGGTCACTTTAAGTTAAATTCTTGACATGAAAATGGTAATAACAATTTTTGTAATAACGTAAAGCAATTTAACTATACAACAAGTCATTTTCCAATTATTAAAAGCAACAAAGTATTTGTTACCTGACGAGTGTTTTTGTGCTTGTTTCACCAACTTTTAACAGCAGTCTTCTTAGGCAACATTGATTTATTGTTTTAATGAAGGGATTTGAAAATTCAGTGGAACTGTTTTTCCTGTAATTAATAGACAATGGGCAATGATCAGAGTATTGATGTAGGCTGTTGATAAGGAATTTGCTATTTCACAATTTTACTATCTTACTATTACTGTAGAGGTAAAGGTCAAAATGGCTTTCCAACTGCTACAAAAATCAAAAGAAAAACAATTAGTTGTCTAATTGTTCCCAGTGGTAACCAGATCCACCGTTTTGTAGATTTGATCCAAGTCTGAATGTAACATGACCATCTATTTGTATTTCTAGATATATGCTGTTGGGACTTTACACATTCCCAATACAGAATTGAAAAAAAAAAAGTGACTCATATATGCACTTTTGTTTTTATGGATCGAATCAGCCAAATATTTGCCAAAAAATGCGTATCGGCCGGCATGAGAAAATGCCGATCCAGACTCCCGATCCAGTTTATTTAAGTCTGATCCCACACGAGCATTAGCATCTCCTAACCCACAGGTCTGTGTCCTAACCATTAAGTTTCTATAAGAGTAAATCCCTGTTCAACATGAGTCTGACGACTAAGTAAGTAAGCTAAATAACTTTAAAATTTCCTATATGCTCTGATTGGCTGGTATCGGTTTCGGCCGGTATTGGTATCAGATCGGAAGTGCAAATACAATATCGGTATCGGGTCGGAAGTGCAAAAAGCTGGATCGGGACAACCCTATTTTATGTCAACTGTATTTTTGTTGTTTGCAGGACAAAGAAGAAAAAGATGTGATCTTAAAGCTGCTTGTCAGTCTTCACGACCACTTGGCCATCATTGCTGGTAGCTTTTCTTCACTTGCTGATCATTGGCATATCTTTTTTGTATTAGGCGAACATTAGTAATCTGTGTCGCCAAATTGATAATATAACAATATGATAAATCTGTGTAAATGATTTTCTATTCTATAGACAGTCAGTCTACCACTGTTATTTTATTCAATGATATTATTTATTAGTTGATAGATAAAGGGTTCTTCATGTTTTGACTAAAAAAAAGACATTACATTATTAGAAGACCGACTGTATGAGGACCTTTTTTCTTCTCATGTAAACATTATTGATGATCTGTTTTCTAAGTTTAGTACCAATACAACTCATTGTCACTGTATACCAAATATTATTAGGAATAGGTGTGTTTGGTCTCATTGGTGATGTACTGTGAATATAGGACGGCATGACTGTGGAGACCATCAGTATCCTAACAGGAGTCTATCCATAGAGGAGGCTTCTGCATATTTACTGGTAAGTTCACACACTAATGCTGAATTCTGTTTTGATCAATAGTACACAAACAGATGCTTAAATGAATACATATAACCATTCAATATGTAAATGCAGTAAATTTGCATATTTTAAAGATGAACTTCTATTTAGATTCTTTTAAAATGTATTTTGTTATTGTTTAGTAAATATTTTTGTGTTATCTGATTCATACTACCAGACAAAAGTTTTGACTCTTCTTTCAGTAATGTATTTCAAGATGATAACAATTTTTAAGTGGGTGGCACAGTTGTGTGGTGGTTATCTAAACTGTCTTTTTTAAGGTCCAAAACCTGGAATTCAAGAATCTTCTTCATACTTCTCTCGAGTGGATCATTCGGGCGGACCAGGATGTCGGAATAAGGTAATGATACTAGTCTGAAAAACATATAGTAAGTGACCTTATCATATGGTCAATGGATTCAAACTTTCGTTTTGGGGCATATAAATACAAACTCAATTATATTGACAAACAGAGATATTTGTGTTTTATTTTATTTTCTAATCATTCATTACCTGCCGATTTTAGATTAATAAAAAAATCATTTAAAAATATTCCGAGGGTTGGGGGATTGTGTAGCAATAAAGCACGGCGCTTAATGGTACAAAGGTACTCCTAACCATTTTTTGTTACCACAAAGGAAAAATGTTTGTTGCAATTCACATTTAAAGTTTGTCATTTAATCAAAAGAATTAGCTTTACCGACACAGTTAAAGGAAAACCCATGCAGCTGTCCTTGAACAACAAAATCAGTAAAATTCCACACAAATCTAAATGCTTTTATTTACAAAATATACATTTTATTTATCCAAGTTACAAGATTCTAACTTTTCAGCCCCTATGACTGCACTTATTTTCATTCTTGCCTTATGTTTCAAAAGATAGATGAAGAAAATGTTTGCATTTATTTATAATTTGCGCTGAATGTTAAAAACATATCGACTTTTGTTTATTTAACAATCCAATTGCATGCATTGGTTTGTATGTAAGCATTATTTTAAAAAAGTTAAAAGTACATTGCCACACAACCTCAGTCACTTACGTGCATGCTGTTTGTGCACTTCTCTGTAACGTAAGCAAAACATCTAATCGACTCTATCATTATGTCTCGGTCTAAACTGTACAGTCAACAATGCAGAAAGAGTGAGACTCAACCCTGAATTCAACAGTTGGTGTTTTATTTTGTTTAATATTTCTAGTATAAAGTAAATTTGCATTTCTAGCATATATATAGTTTATTTTATTTTACTCACTTTTTGTCTCCGCCACAACTTTTATTCCTCTCCTCTAAAGTTCCATTGGACAGGAGCATGATAAGTTAAGTTATAACTTAAGGGTTAGGACACAGACCTCTGGGTGTGGAAATGCTAATGCTCGTGTGGGATCGGACTTAAAAAAAAAAACTGGATCGGGAGTCTGGATCGGCATTTTCTCATGCCGGCCGATACGCATTTTTTTGCAAATATCAGCGGCCGATCCGATCCAAATATCGGGACGGGACAAGCCTACAATTGAGTCACTTAGCAACTCCTGTCGACTTATAGGACAATAAATACCTACTTTCCTTACTGAGTAGTTCCGTCAGACTTGTTGCAAAATACTATCACTTGGTTGACGAAACAGTTGCATTCTGTTGTTCACTTGGTTGACGAAACAGTTGCATTCTGTTGTTCACTCTTATGTTTAATAAGAGTAATTAAAACAAAGTAAGGTTAAATTTTGCTTTGATGTGAATTCAAAATCATGGTATAGTATCTCAGCTAGGGAGGGATGTGACTACACTTTTCTCTGTCATGACCTATGCTATGTGAAGTTGTGTTGTAGAAAAGGAGGACAGCTGAAAATGAGGACCCTTCTTTTGTTAAACAGAGGTGGACGGACATAAAATCAAACAAATGTTTAAAGGGAGTAAGAATAGGAGATAATCACTTCATTCTCACTTGAGGTTAAAAAAAAAAAAGAAATCTGTGAAAATGCTCTTCCATCATTGAACACATCTCTGAATTTGCAGGCTGAACGGGCAAGTAGCCGATGAGCCTGTGACTGATGTGTCTGAGATCTCTTGGCTAGAGTCTACACATCCCAGGATGCCCTTCACATGCCGCTTCCGCCGAGCCTTACTCACAGTCATGAGCAAAGTCCTTATTGTTGCAGTTGGTAAGTAGACGTCAAAATGAAAATCAACGATTTGCATCACAGACCAGTTCCACAGATAAGCCCAGACAGCCCTTGGTCAGAAACTGATAGGTTACAAGAAGAATGTTTTTCTGATGTCCATGTAAATTGATTTAGATGCCCAGCTGTCATTAATAATAAAAAAAAAAGTAACATCTGCTTGTCTATCCATTGTAAAATTATGTCTGTGCTTTCAATTAAGGTGGCTTTGTTCAGTCAGTCCACCTGGTCTACGTTAATTGTACTCCAGGGATCTGGTTAAATGAGTAGAGTGATCCACTTTTGGGTCTTAACTAAGTTAATCAAACATAGGCAACTTGGGGAAATACATGCACAAATTGTGGGACGGCACCATTACCTCATCTATTTACTTTGGGCATACTTTGGCTTTGGGCATATTTGTCCATGTTTGATCTTTTGCGAGATGTCCACCAAATTTATTAGCCTGACTACGGTGTTCTATAGCTGCTCTGTTGGCATTATCTTGTTACAGGCTAATGCATTTTAGTCACACTGGGCAGCTCTGTAACCTCAGGGTCCTCATAATTTCAAGACTTTGGCATTGCTTTATGTGCTGCATTAATTATATTATTGATGCAGCACATCAATTAAAAATGTGATAAATTATATTATATGTTATTAATGTATTTTATTTGTGTTAGAATGTTATAATTGATTTGCGATTAACTGTTTTTGAACCAGTCGATAATTTATTTGATTGTAGTTATTGGCTTTGTGTGGAGTGTGGTCCGCTACGTAAAATACAGCTGGAAAAGAGAAGAGGAGGAGACCAGGCAAATGTACGACATGGTGGAAAGGATCATCGGTAAGGAACATGGCACAGATAAAAACATGTAATAGTGATAATGCCAGTAGGCGTTCTCACTATTACATGTTTTCCTGTTTCTCTTCTTCTGCGTCTAACTATGCCCACAGTTGTCAGCCTATTACAACAAATAAGAAATCAAAATGTTCAGCTCCTTCAGAAATATGCAGCTATGACTGTTCAAATCTTTTCAACTTTTTGTGTTATTTAACTTTTTCTGCTTTTATTTTCTCTAATTGAAATGAATGGAGTCAAAAGCATGGCTCCATCTGCTGGTCACTGGCATTTAAGCCCCTTTAAATTCTTGTTATGTATTCCTACACAGCCTCTCTGGGGTGTAGCTCAGTGGTATAGTGTTTGATTCCAGTTTGAGAAGTTGCTGGTTCAATCCAATTAGAGTCTTCCACTTTTCTGTTCTTCTAGCCCTTTTGCCATTTTTCTTCAAGTCTTCAGTTGTATGTCTTTTTCAGCTTTTCTTTGGCTTCCTCCATTCAGCCTTTGGCATTCTCACAGCTGTTTTACTTGCACTTTCATTACTATGATGGTTCACCATATCAGATCAAAGTAAATGCGGAATACATGAAAACAAAGGGTCTTTAGAATCAACTATGTCATTGTTCAGATGTACTGAGAAACCATGGTGAGGCTTGCCAAGAAAACAAGGACCTGCAGCCCTACTTGCCAATTCCACATGTACGAGATTCCCTTGTCCAACCACAGGACAGGTAAGTGCAAACGGTGCCATTTCCTTCACATCAGATGTTTTGAAAAAAAAATTTCATTTTGTTTTCAGTATTTTTGTTTGACAAGTCATTTGTGATGAAAGCTATACCTTGTTGTTCTGCTTCTAAATATAACCTCAAATAACATTTACTTTATATCTTTTAGTCATTGTAGCAACAGTGTTAAATGCTCTGCATTAACAGCCTTAACAGCATATAGTTCATTTAGTTTACCTTTTAAAGGGCTTTACAAAATTATCCACGTTGACTTATTCATAGACATCAGTACAACACTGTCAAAAAAATCGTGTTAATTCTGTGTTTGCAGTATTATTATGGAGTTCCATAAGACACAATTTAACTGTAAACAACCAAGCATTCAATTTGAAAGTACATCTCTCCCTTTTAAGCTGCATCTAACATTCCAGATATGTATGAGGGGGATCTTAACACTTTTGATGCGTGAGCTTTCACAGCCATTGGCCATTGATGGATGTCGGTAAAAGGAAGAGTCCTACATTGTGTCAGATAATTGATGAGGTCAACCTATTCTGCCTGGCTTTTGAGATCAGTGAAAAACCTCAAGTGAAAGACTAGATAACGGCTACCCAAAGCCGACTTTAGTTTAATGTCCTCATTGAAAACTACACACTACACTCAAATAAGCAACTATGTTAAGTTGTACTACTTGAAATAAGAGCAAAATTTTGATTACATCAACTTAAATCAGTTTTTGATCTAAGTCTTATTTTTTTAACAGTGTCGATCATACTCGGGGGGGGGGGGGGGGGGGAAATAAATGTAATCCATTTATTCTGTTTATGTCTGGTAAAGAATAAGTGTCAGAAGTTTTATTGTTTTACAGGAAGAAAATGAAGAAGATTTGGGAGCGAGCTGTTAGCTTTCTTTCAGCTAATGAATCCAGAATTCGAACAGAGACTCAAATGATTGGTGGAGCAGATTTTCTGGTTTGGAGATGGACCCAGCCTGCCCTCACTTGTGATAAATCCAACGCAATGCCCTCCAAAATGTGGCAAGGAAAAGGTAATGCTTATTTTAAGATTATAAAATTTTGAGTCTTTTACCTGTTTCAATGGTTAATATGTCCTAACTTTGGTTTTCTTCCATAATACTCCCTGAAATTGAGTAAAGGGATAAGATTATCTTAGTAAGGAAACTTTTTTGAAACCGTTTTCTAAATAAACTTTTACATTTAACCATCTGTAATAATATTTTAACATGTTATAGATGAACTTGCGAAAATATATTGTAACTCTTGCTTTTATATATTACCTATGCAGACACTTTAGGCAACTCCTCTGCAGTACTGTCTGTGTAGCTGACTGAACAACCCGGGGTCTCATTTGTAAAAGTTGTGTACACCCAAAACGGGGCCTGAAATTGGCATGCGTAATTTTTCACGCAAAGGTGCTATATACTTTAAGATATATCAGAAATACTTTAATACTTTAAAATACTTTAATAATCCCAGAGGGAAATGATTTAATATATACTATATAGTTAAATACTATCTTGCCTGGACACTGTGCAGTCCCTGATGCAAACCGACCCATGCGTATGCTTGTTTTCGAGATTGGGATACTTGCGATGCAGATGGTAAGCCACACTACATCATGATTCTTCTCAGGCACTTCTTAGCAAGCTTTAATCGGAGATCGATTTTTCAAAAGCATTCAAAACAGCAATGTTAGTCATGCTTACGCTATTGGGCCACAGCTATACATAAGGAAAAAAAGCCTATAAGTCACCGTAAGAAATACAACTCAAAAAAGTCACCTCCTGAAATAAAACTGTCCACATTTCATCAATGTATTCTCACTATTACATTCCTCTCCTTGATCACCAGGGTTATGCGTACTATGCATTAATAACTAAATTATGACAGAGTATGAGGGAATCGTACTGACTGCTATAAACATTGAAATATAGTGGTGACACCTCTGTAATGATGCACAAATGGATATAATGGCACTGCTGGGAGACCTTGCAAATGAGACAATTGGGAGGGAATACATTTTAAGGGATCGCCGTAATTTCCTGGCAACTGGCTCTGAAATGTAGTTTATGTTACTAGAAAATACATCTTTTGTTATTAAGCTCCAACGTAAGTATCATATGGAAATCCAAAGATTGAATTTGTGAATTTAATTTAAAGGTTCTCCAACTACTACCAATCAGCCGTAACCTAATGTCTTGTGAACTTAGTCATGAACAGTAAATGAAAGCGCATTTGTAACAAGCTTGGGACAGAAGCCAAGAAATGTAATGACAAGAGCTTGCTTGAGATTATATTATTCAAAGAATAACAATATTTAACCCCAGTAAAACATAGTAGTTGGTTTGCTCCAATTTGTTACATTTGAACAGTTATTTACATCTAACATACTTTTTAACATGACCCCAAAGTATTTTTTTAATTGGTTTTAAACATTACCAAATATGAGGATGAGTTTAAAGCTTCCCATTCATGTGGTTTTAACAACTGTGATCATTTGCATCGAACACTCACCTGCATTACCACCAACAGTTGTATATTATTGTACTATTATTATTATTGCATTATTGTAAGACTCTGATAAAGGTTTGTTATGAATTAACATTGGCAAGGGATCTCATAAACAAAAAATGATAAAAGATGGAACACAACCCCAAATTTACAGACCAATTTTAACTCACTCAGGTGCTAGTTTTGTATTATGTGCTGGAATGTTTTTTTAGCGTAGAAAGCCAGTGTCAACTGTGAATTTTTAAGTTTTGATTTATAATCATCTCTGACTGATTAACATTTGCTTCTTTCAGAGAAGATGCAAGGTAATTTATAAGAAAATATGTTCTTTTTTTTAAATTCAGCTTTCCCTCTAGACCGGAGGAATTCACCTCCTAACAGTCTCACTCCCTGTCTGAAGATAAGAAATATGTTTGACCCTATAATGTGAGTACTTCTTATTCTAACTTCTAATACTTCCTTGATAATCAAATTGTTAAGATCTTTGAAACAAAACAACATCCTTTAAATTTCTGCTAATATTGTTTTGTGTACTGTACTTGTGCTTTAAGGGAGGTTGGGGAGAACTGGGATTTAGCCATCCACGAAGCCATCCTGGAGAAGTGCAAAGACAACGAAGGCATTGTCCATATTGCTGTGGACAAGAACTCACGGGAGGTATGATTTGAGTAATGGATACAGTTTATCAAAAATTAAGTCAGCTGTTTATTTTTTTGTAAAATGTAATGGTTTGTCTCCACAGGGTTGTGTATATGTGAAGTGTCTTACTGCAGAGCACTCTGGAAAAGCTTTTAAAGCCCTTCATGGTTCCTGGTTTGATGGTAAAATACACACAATATAAAAACACATATTTACATTAAACAAAAAGTCACAGAAGAGTTAAACAGAAGAGTTAAAAATACCATCCGCTTCCTGATATGAATGACGTGCAACTTTACTAATCTAACAATGCAATAATGATTGCACTGGTGCATTATTTTACCCTGAAAAATGACAATTTCAATAATTAAAATAAAAAAATAAAAAGTAAGTAATTAATTATATAGCATCTTTTAAGAAATTACAAAGGGCTTACAATGAAATACAAGTGACATAAATAAATTGTATATATATATATATATATATATATATATATATATATATATCAATAAAAATCTAATAAAAAACACTGATTCATTTTAAGGAAATTGTCAAGTAATTTGTAAATGTCCCCAGGCTGAGAATCAGTAGTATGAGGAAATTTAACAAGATTTTTCAGCTGCAAAAAATTGAAGTGGGTGCTTGACCATGTAGACATCTTTGTTTAAAAGGGGGTGCCAGTGCAGCTGAGTTGGCAACGGGGTGATTAAAGAAAAAAAAAAAAGAAAATTTTTAGAAGCAGTACAACCTAAAGATTCTCAGTTGAATATATAATTACAATAATCTTAGAAATCCAAAGATTTTTTGTTCTTATTATTATTGACGTCTTTCCCTTTGTCCTGTCCTGAAAGTATGGTGCTCTTGCTGCTGTAGTTATGCCAATTACATTTTCTAGCACTGTGGACAACCACCTTAATAAGATGGAGGGGTTTGTGTGTCCCGCATGTTCTAAGAGCTTTGTAGTCGGAGGCTTTATGCCCTTGGTAGGCATAGGTCTTACAGCCTCATGCTTACTGATGGTTGCAGAGAGGATGTCAAGGCAGGCAGACACAGCTGTAAAGGGAGAAAAGGAGGGAGTGAACCCAATTGCTCCCTATCTCAGCCAGAAAGGGCTTAAGAAGGCCAGAGGTTAACAAGACCAAGCCTCATCTTCAGTCAAACAACCACGCAGTTGCACAAACACCCCCTACCCCTTTAAAAAGCTTAAAAATCATTAGGCTGCTAAGTATTATGTTTTATGATGGGAATTTACTTTTTTATGTATTTATTTTCTGCTATACAATGCATTTCAATCTGTGTGTCTCCTTATCTTGTGATATTGGAATAAGAGTTAGAATGCATATCTAATATACATTCTTCTTTATCATATTTATGTAGCTATAATTTCAGAAATACTCAAAAGTTCATATGTTGATTCATGAATGTTATTGGATTGACTTGTTTGACAGGTAAGCTGGTGACGGTGAAATATCTGCGTTTGGACCGATACCACCAACGCTTTCCGCAGGCGCAGGGCAGCAGCACGCCCCTGAGAGCCTTCAGTCTTCGTCAGAACATCACAAACACAGTGAACGCCACACCTTCACAGCAGCACCATGGCTCAGCCAACTCTTCAGGCTTCTCATAAGATAACCACTTTCTGTGCATTAACACTGCTGTACCTTCCCAGCCTCACAGCACTTCTCTGCTGTTGCCCAGTCACTATTTTACAAAAGGAAAGACTTAAGTTTTTTGTCAAGGGAAAATGTATGCAATTTTTTTCCCCAAGTCTTTTCCAGTACAGCCTATTTGAAATCAAAGCTGTTAAGTGGTTGCAGTGTTTTTTCTATAATCTTTATATTTCAGATGTTATGGAATTAAAAACCAAGTTTCTCATGTATTTAAGATGTGTGCATAGATTTTGACGTTCCCTCTTTCTAATCTATAGTTTAACTAATGCCACAGTGGAGCTAATTTGGATATTGAATGGAAATGGCTGCTATATAATCAGCTACAGTTCTATATGTACACCTTCAGTGCTACACTTGCATTTCTGAGAACATGAATCTACTTTCTGCTCAAACAAACTTAAGTAAATTGTATATATTAAGTTTACCTTAAGGGCACATTTCTCATGCATTATAACCATAGCAACAAGCATATTCTTAAGGTAAACACAGATGTCACAAAAATACCATTTTGACATTCTGGGTGGAAAAATGAACCTGCAAACCCCTTTGTCTTTTTTAATTTTTTTATTTTTAAGTCATGTACTTGTGTGTCCTTGCAGTGCTTTGGAAATTAAGCTTGTGAGAAACTTTCAAGAAACAAATTCCGTTTCAGTCATCTAAACCCTTCTCCCAATTTCTACTCCACTATATTGCCAAGTTATAGTTAATGCTATCATTAATAAATTTGTTTACCTCTTTAAACATGGCTTATTTTTGGTGTTTGTCCTTATTTAATTTCTTTTTCTATTTTAACTGATTTTATGTCAGCACACAGGAAAGAATCTGAAACACAGATGTTGGTTATTTTCTGTATAATTGACTTTTTTTGAGGGGTCATTGCACCCAGTTGTGTTGGTACAACACATTATCCTTGGGATTACTCATTCAGGAAAATTCTGGTTCCAGTAGCTTATATAGAGTACAATATACACAGTAGTTGGCATGTGTTATTGCACGAGTGACAATAGGTAATGTTTTGCACAAGATGTTCAAGGAGGGGGGTGCTGATCCTTGTTCCTCTTCCTATCACCTCCTCCTTCCCCTAAGGGAGGAATTGTACAGCTTGATGGCTTGAAGAACAAAGGAGTTCAGCAGTCTGTTGGTCCTACATTTGGGGAGCAGCAAACCGTCCCCAGAGAACCCAGCTTCTTGCCATTTACAGAGCCGGCTCGCCTGACCAGTTTGTCCAGTGTGGCGGTGTCCTTCTTGGATGTGCTTCCCCCCTTAGACCACCATGGTGTAGAACAAGGCCACTGGCAACCACAGACTGGTTGTTAAACGACCTGAGTCTCCTCAGGAAGTACGTCCTTCTCTGTGTTTTCCTGTGTAGGTGGTTGGTGTCTGTTGACCAGTCCAGTTTATTGTCTAGCCACACCCCAAGGCATTTGTATGAATCCACAGCCTCCAACTCAGGCCCCTGCAGAGGTACCGGCTAAGTCTTTGGTCCATTCCTCCCAAAGTATATGACCAGCTCCTTCGGCGTGGAGATGTTGAGCACCAGGTGGCAAAGTCCCCCACCAGACTCCTGTACTCCCCTCTCTGTTGTCCCTTAGCCCCCCCCCCCCCATGGCTGTGTCATCTGCGTATTTCTGTATGTGACACAGCTTAGAGTTGTAACAGAAGTCTAAGGTATATAAGGTGACGAGGACAGGGGCCTGCACTGTGCCCTGAGGGGCTCCAGTGCTGCTGCCCACAGTGTCAGAGATGGTGTCTTTCAGCCTGACATACTGTGGCCTGTCTGTGAGGCAGCTGGAGATCCATGCCACCAGGCAGGGGTCCACTCCCATGCTATTCCGTTTGTCTCTGAGCAGGGAGGGCTGGATGGTATTGAATGCACTTGAGAAGTCCAGGAAGAGAATAATTGCTGTGGCACCTCCGGGTCCTAAAAAAAAAAATATAT
>JABUIW010043787.1:329001-374681 GCA_013363375.1 Menidia beryllina
CCCCTGCACTAGATTTTCATTGATATGCTTGACAGCCAGTATCTTTAGGTATGAACTTTATCCATCCTAGTGACGTTAGAATTGACTTATATTTACTAACTTTAGAGTTTTACTTTATTACTGAAATTCATGCAAATTACTAAAGACTTTGTTCATTTTAAGAATTAAACTTGGACTTGAATGTGTTGTCTAATGGTTGTACTCCCAAATTCCTCTTCTTTCTATGAGACATTAGATACACCTCTTCAAGGACAACAGTCATGCACACAGTTATCACATCTCAGCAAGCTCTGCGTGAATTGGGAGCTGGCCTGATTACGTCAGAGGGTACTGGCAAACTACAAAATTTCAAAAGAGATTTTGAAGTGGGACTCATCTCATGCACGGTCTAGGAACCTACATGGCCCTCAGAGGCTCTGGAGTGGTCAGAGAACATGACATTTGGGCTCTCCATAGTAATGACTTGCGCCTATGAGAGCCACAGAAGGAGAGAAACAGAGCATGGACATTGGCAGACACAGAGCGGAGCGTCACATAATTGAAAAGAAGATATTACATACACGCATAAATATAACGTTAATATGAAATGAATTAATAAAAAATATACAATTGACTAATATATTGACAACAAATGGAGCACATCATTTTAATTCCTGAAAATTTAAAGGGACAAAAGGGTAAATCTTTTTCTTCAAATTTTCAATACATTATTATTTTCATGCTCAGGACTGTGATATATGGCCAATAAATTGCAAATATATTTAGACAAAATTAGATTTATGTTGAAATTTACTTTGATTTCTTTAGTTATATAACAGCAAAACTCTTGTAATGAAATGTGGGGTTAACCCTGAAAAAGTCTTTATTTTATTCAACGGTGTTGGTATAGTATTGACTTCAGTGGAAGCACAAAAACTATTTTAGTATTTTATTTTCCCTTAGAAATTGGTTCAACCGTAAAGGTAAACAAATATTATCAATTGAAATTTTCATAGGATAATTCAAGTCATATGCTGTTTGTTTTTTTCTTTATAGTGTCGCTGTTTCATGGCTGCCTTCCTTAGACGTGGGCTATTCTTGGCTCTGCATCGTACCCTTGGGCGTAACAGGAGCTCGGTCTACCGCTCTGTTCTACCTCCTGCTTTTCTAGGTAGAGTAACATGCTAGATCAAAGTTGGAAGATTAGACTTTATATATATATATATATATATATATCACAGCAAGAGGGTTCTGGGTTCGAGTCCCCAGGGGAACCAGGACCTATCTGTGGGGAGTTTGCATGTTCTCCCTGTGTCTGTGTGGGTTTTCACTGGGTTCTCCGGCTTCCTCCCATCATCCAAACATTCCAAATTGCCCTTAGGAGTGAGTGTGTGTGGTTGTTTGTCCTTGTGTGTCATTGCGTAGCCCTGTAATGGATGGCGGACCATCCAGGGTGTACCCCGGCTCTCGCCCATTGACCACTGGGTTAGCTTCCAGTACCCCCGCGACCCCATTAAGGAATAAGCGATTATGAAAATGGAAGGATGGATGAACTTTATATAGGGGTATCTTTGTTCATTTACTTGATTTTTTTATTTTTTATTACAGCATTGTTTATTGCTCTACATAGTTGTCTGCAGCACTCCAATGGATACCTGGAGATGCACATCATCAAACCCACACCTTAGAAAGATAGTGACTTTATTAGCTGTGATAATAACAGGAGGTTCCATGTTTCACAAAGGTAGGTTATGGACCACTACATATGTGGATTCACCCAGAGCTCTGCTTCGATTAACAATGTTATACCTCTGGGCCTGATCCCTGATCATATGAACCTATGAGGATTCTTGTTTAGGCATAGAAGAGCTAAAGGTGCAAATCTGTTTGTTTGTTTGCGGGGTAGCAGATGAAGTCAGAGCTCTTCTCTTATTTCACTTTCACTTGAAGGTTTCTTCATTCAAAAATGAAGAAACATCTGCCATCTGCTAGTGTAAACTGTAACTTAAAGTGATTTGCTTTTGAAGCCAAACTTTGTCTACGTACTGGAAAATATACTGGAGCAGCCCATTACTCTTTGACTGCAATTGAAATTTGCCTTCAAGGTGAACATGATCTTTTTTGCAGGAGAGTTTCTATATCATATCACAAACAATATCCTAAAAGAATTAGCTTGAATTTAATAGGGTCAATATCCTAAAAGAATTAGCTTGAATTTAATAGGGTTACTGTGAGTGTTCTGTGTAAATTAAAAATGGAAACAAATTTTTATTCTTGCGACGGACTGGCCAGGGTGCACCCTGCCTTTTGTCCACTGTCAGCTAGGATAGCTTCCAGCCCCCCCAGACCCCCCTGGGATGAAGTGGGATAGATGATGGATGGAAGATTTCATTCCTAAAATTTTTATATTTGATTGCTTAGGCTTGCGGAGTGTAAAGGATCAAACTTGGAATATGAAAGATGTTACAACCTGTATTTTTATAGCTGAAACCGTTCAAGTACTTTTTCATTTGATGCCAGCAATGACATTGAGCAATGTGCCTGCTAAATTAAAATCTGCATAATGTTTGCTGATGCAAAGGTGCAAATGTAACTCTGACCTTGCCAGCCCCTCTGCACCTACCCTAGACTCCGCATTGTGATTTTGGTTGTTGTGAAGTGTCGTGTGGAGGAAAAGAAGCATCAGATGAAGGGTTTGTGATTGTTGCTGAAACCTGCAATTTACTTAATTTCACATAACACCCGGCTTCAGGGCACCTTTCAGGGGAGAGGAAGGTAAACGCAAAAAAACGTAAAGAAATAAATCTCCCACTCAAACAATAACCATGATAAAATAAATAACACAAAGCATACAGTTTATTCCCAGATAAAGCCCACATTAAACAGAAAAACTAATAGTCCCACAGCCCAAGCTAACAATTAGCATTAGCAAATTATAAGAATGTGTAGTACTAACATAATATTTGTGTATCATGCCGGACGCTGCAACAATGCTTACCTTTTAGGGGAAACAAAGGTAAACACACACACAAAAAGTCCTATCCTGAGTAAATCCCAAAACCATGGTGTGAACTGGCATAACTGTGGTGCCCAAACAGTGCCAGCTTGTGACGCAACCAGGACACGTCCTTATTCAAACTTAACATGATTTTAATTATATTGAGTGTTAAGTGAAATACTCTTGAAAATGAAAGGTTTTTAAATAATAATGACAACTAGCTTACTATGAAATGCAATATTTCTGGGAACCAGCACAGTGTAGTTAAGGTGGCAAAGCTCATTTGCCAGTACGTTTATTAACTGATGTTGCACGTTTGTTAGCTGTAAGACCCAGTGGTATTTTTGAGGTTCCTTGTAAAAAGAAATAAATAAAAGCAGATGCACACATTTTGTATTTATTTGTCATTACAAAGTCTGAGTAAACTCTGTGTCAAATTAACTGATATTTCTTTGCCTCTATTTAAAAAAAATCACGGATATCATGGCCATTTTGGGAATTGAGAAGTCTTAGAAAATAAATTACAGTTGATCTGAATGTCTCAAATGTATCTACAGTATCTACATTGTCGACGTTTGCTGGGTTGCTATGTCTTGCCTCTATTCGTCACTTTGTAGATGTAACGGTAATTTTTGTCTTTTATTGCTGGTTCAGGAAATCTTCATCACAGTGTAGTGAAAATTCACTGGATTCTTTAAATTGTATGCACCATGTTTGTTTTTTTCAAGCAGGTTGTCCCTGCTTTTTGTTGAGTTCTTTTGCCAAATTTGTTAACCTGCTATGTTATTGTTTGAACTTGGCTGTTAAGGTGCTTTTTTTAAAATGACCTTTTAGGCTGAGATTAAATTGTTTATGTCCATGTTGGATTATTCCACCTGCCCTCAACCTCAATGATAACCTCAATTGTATTGCAGCGTTTTATCATTTTTTAGGGTGGGCTCAGGGAGAATGTAAATGAAGCTGTCCTGCTGGTAGTAATTGTAGTAATTGATACTGCACGTTATGTTTATGCACCCTTCCAGCAGATGCTGGGAAACAATGCTATCTCATCAATAATGGACCAGTGTTCCACATGATCCCAATTACATAATGTGACGTTCAACTAGAAAGCATAAGCAATGTCATGTAACATGTAACCTAAGTCATCACCTATGCTGTTAAACTATCACTGCTAAACAATACACATAATGATCCTGACAAAGAATTGCTGAAATAATTTAATTTAATATTTATTGTACGTTGTGAAAACAAATGTTTTGACAACCTTGGGTAGGGTTTGAAATGAATGATGACAAGCTGAAGGGGACTTCTCTACAATAACACTTCAATAAGTCCTAACAGAGTTGTAGCTATTATAAAGATGATTGAGTTGGCATGGACTGTGAAATGAAAGGGTGGTTATATTTCCTGAAAGTATGGTTGGCATATTGTTGGCAGTAAGATAAATAACAGAGTTTTTTTTCTTGGTTTACATGACTGTTCTTTTTCCCTTTAAATAATTACAAGAATGGAAAGCAAAGCTGTTGCAGATTCCTTTCCTTCATATCCATAATTTATTTAATGCTTATCTTGACCTGTATTGTCATATGTCCCCCCCACCCACCCCCAGCCCCGTTTCTCCCTTCCTTATCCAGCACAGTTCTTGGCCTTGCTGAAGGGGGTTTGATTCTAGTGGTGCTTGGAGTACCTTTATCCAGCAGTCATGTCGGGCTTCAATCTGCTGCATCTAATAACCAAGAGTCAGCCTGTATCTCTGAGATCCTGCAGTCTTCCCTCAGGTTCACTGACTGGGTGCTGTGTGCTTGATGTGTTTTGCCTTGCTAATGCTTTTTAACATATCACTGGCATGTAATTTCTGGCATTTTCTATTCAATTAATAATATAACCCTCCCTTGCTTTAGTTCTTGCATTTGATTGATCCTGTCAGTTCTGTCCTCTTAGTCTTTCCATCTACTTTGAATAGACAGGAGGTAGTAGGAAGGACTTTCTGTACCATATTACCATCAGATACTATGCAAGACCAGAATCATCAATGGCCAACCAACATTAGAGTGTAGCTCTGTGTTATTACTGTGAAAATACTGTGAATTTGTACAATTTACTGTAGATAAAAATAAGAATACTTTTTTGTGTATACTTGATTGCAATCTGGAGGTGATGCAATAAATAGTGTTCTGCAAGTACTGCAAAGGATGCTATACATCCACTTTGTCTTTGGTGGAACCTAGCAAAGTAGGCATTTGAGGGTGAGTTTTGTTATGATCCATGAATTTACAACATCAACATGCATTTTAGAGACTCTTCAAAGTTCTGTTAAATGTAAAGCTTATTCCAGTGTGTCTACAGTGTATTTGTATATGCCGCCATTTCTTCCCTCCAAAGCACATACTTGAAAAGAAGGCCCAGAATGGAACTAACTAAGAAGAAGCTAAGTCAGATCTTGACTGCCTCTTTTTTAATTCAACGGAGCTCCTAATTTCTATGCTCTTCAACCTGGAATAAACAAAAATTTGTGCAGTCAATGGCTTAAAGACATTCCATTAATAGAAATTTCTTTCTAGAATGTGTTTAGGATTGCATTTGTCTGTCCAAAAATGTTTTGAAATTTCTAATCTTTATGACTGATACCCTGTTACTTGCTTTGTATGTTTGGGTGAGCGATCCTTTCTTTGACTTTACTTGTTTTATATACTGTAATATGCTGTGCACTTTTCATCAGTTTTTTCTCCATTCCTTTCAGTTCTGAGGGCAATAACACATTTTTGGTTTTGGCATTACAAAATAGTCTGATGTTAACAATTTGAGTCATTTTTACCTAATCCATCATACAAACTGGAATCCAGTGTAAATTTAGAGAACAGTTCACATTCGTTTGTTGTCCTGTTTGGTAGCTAATTGTGTGTTTAAATTAAACTTGAGCATGGGATTAAATAAAAAAGGGTCTCTAAATTGTCAGCAAAACATAGAAAGATTGAGTATTGACAGTGCAATATAAAATATCCAAATGCTGTGTTTTTTCATCAAGTAAGAAAGTGCTTTGGTTACAGTGCCAGCTATTGCGCTTCATTAAATGTTTGTGAAACTACTCAAGCACAGGTGACTTAATTTTTTAAGATTCAAATTTTCTTTACAGTACCCCAGAGCTTATTGCTTTACACACACACTGAAATTCAGATGAGTGAGAATGATTAACTTTTTAGCTGTCTTGTACCTATGCATGTGCACTATATTTTCTCACGCTTATTTACCTTGTTTACACCTTTTATGTTTGTATTTTTCCAGAGATATTATGGGGAAATGATAAGACTAATAAGAGAAATATGTGATGCATAACTGTTTGAAACATGACAGAATTTTGAGTGGGAATGTTTGTTAAACTAACATGAATTCATTTGCAGAGAAGCACATACAGTAACAATATTCATTACCATAATGCAGCTATTTAATTACAAACCTACTGGATTTTTACTTAGATGCATAGCACCCGCCAAAAAGCTCCCAAGTGAGAAAATCTTTTCTCAGCAGGATTACCCAAAAGACCACCAATATTACTCTGTGATAGGGTGTAAACTTGAGGTTATAACCTGACCCCTGCAGTCCAGACTGACGGTGCATATTCAACATAGGGAGGCAAAATTGGACATGCCAGAGCTAATCTGTCCCTCCACAAACAATTCAGAGCCATATTTTCAGTCATTTTTTTCTCTTTGGGGCTGGACAGTTCAAGGTCTTTTCTTCAAACAATGACTTCACATATGGCATAAACAAATTAGCGTTATGATGACATAACATGAAAGCCAAAATTAACATTTCTGTTTCTGTCTACCTTCCCTCTCAGGAGCAAGTAGATCCACAAAGTCATGGCCAGTGAGCTTCATTCAAGAAGATTTGAAGAAACGCCTAACACCAATGCAATACCATGTTACACAGGAGAAAGGAACCGAGAGGTAAGAGGAACTCTTACGTAGATTTAGAATCTTTGTTACAGCTGTTAATGTTTATTTAATTTAATTATACTTTATGACTCTTTCATTGACAAAGACTTTAGCTTTGCAGAGGGTACCAAACATATATAGTAGTGTGTGTGGTTTTGTATTCCTCAGAATTGCAAGCATATTTGGGAAATTATTTTATTTATTTCAAACTAGATTTTAAAGCAATTTTCAAAATGTTTTTTCTTTCACCTCAGTACTTTTGTTATAAGTATGCTAGTTGTTTTAAAAAAGTAGTTTGCTCAGGTCGTTCAGAGCAAATATCTTATGAAACCTAAAATAATTGCTCAACTCACAAAGGAGAGAATGACAGAATATTTTGCACACAGATGGCAACCGACCAACAGGCAGAAAACGAGTGACCATATTTAGTAAATAATAAACCCCTAAACTATATAGTTTACAATTTTGCATGGGAATTATCAAGAGGGAAAACACACGCACTGCATTTTTTGGTATGAAGAATTCAATGAATAATGTGTGGGAGGTTAAAAAAAGGCACATGTATCATTTGTGCTTTTACCTAGAAATATTGAGCTATGTTGTTGAGTAATATGCTAAATCTATAATTATTGTTATTTTTTCTCAAAAAGAGACATTTCTGATCCTGAACAACAAATATGCTACAAATACCTTTAGTTGAATGATTAAATATGCCAGTGTCTGGTTTTAGATGTCCTAAATTAATAGAATTGGTAGCTACTGAAATGATGACTTTGTGTTTCTCTAATGGTTCATATATCAGTTGCTTGCATTCTTGAGCTGAAAAAGTCTTAATGGTTGAATGCGTTTTTGGCTTTTTAGCCAAAGTGAGTTGGCTTAAATCTGGGTATAGAATGGGCGATGGAGTGAAAGAGAAAAACTAAAAATATTAACATATTAAACCACTGCATTTTATATATCAAATCCTTTCCACAGAGCCTTTACAGGGGAATACACAGACAATAAAGATGAAGGAACCTATAAGTGCATTGTCTGTGGGGCCCCCCTATTCAGGTAAGAAGCTGTGTGAAAAGGTACTTTGACTTAAATTTGGTGTTTTTAGTTTAAGTTTATGTTAAGTTTTTTTTTCTTTCAGAAAAAATTCTGTACTTTTCAAAAGACAAAATGTTTAATAGAGTTTTGGGCTTCTTTAATAAATAAAATTAAAATCATATAAAAATATTATTCAAATAATTTAGTGCCTTTTAAATACAAGCCAGAAATAATTAGTATCAATACGATTCCCTTATATTGGTAACTATTCATTTCCACAACTAGGCATCTTAATTTTTTATAAAAAATATTTTTCAGGTTGAGCCACAACATTCCTGTACATTTTAAAAGAATACCACGAGAAAGACAAAGCAGTGCATGTGTATATCAGGTTTTTTAATTATGATTTGTCTTTTGTCTTTTAGCTCTCTGTCTAAATTTGATTCAGGATCAGGTAAGTTGAATTATGTTTTCACATGAAGCTACTGTGTCTGTCTTGTCACATTTGACAAGTTTTGTAGTGGTTTAAATGTTCATTTGCGACAGAATTTCTGCTTTTATCCTTTATGAAGAGCATATGAATGTTTATATGTTACAGTTGAGTTTATGTGTAAACATTCATATTCTTTGGTTAATTCTTTAGCAAGAGGATGCCGGCATGTGACTTTGATATGTACACACAGGAAGCAAAAGATCCTATGCCATGTTGTTATTACAATGTGGAACAGTACAGTATAACACTATTATATAGGGGAAGGACTCTGACTTTTGGCAGTGGAAGGCATAGTCTTTGTGATGTGAGGAGCAGTGATGGTTGGCATTACAGGAATGACT
This sequence comes from Menidia beryllina, assembly GCA_013363375.1. Lineage (NCBI taxonomy): Eukaryota > Metazoa > Chordata > Actinopteri > Atheriniformes > Atherinopsidae > Menidia > Menidia beryllina. The sequence goes on from JABUIW010043787.1 coordinate 337,780, forward strand.
AGTGATCACAATCTAGAATCTAATTAATTGTAATATAATCAAAATCCAATCCGTTCAAGTTCATTAAGTTTCATATACATCCATTTCATATGAGCAAATTTAAAAACATCCCTAGCTAAGGAGGCCAGTAGACTTCAATGCAATTCCCCATGATGGTGTTTGAGGAAAGAAAAAAAACTCAATTTTATCAGGAAGAAACATCTGAAAGAACCAGGGAAGTGCCAATCTTCCTCCACTAGCTTGGGTTTGGGAGGACAGGAGAAAGGGACAATAAACACCACAATAGCATCTAAGGATACTTGAGGAAAAGGAAAAAAAATAAGTTAAAGACAGTGTCATGTACATGAAGAAAAGGTGGCAAAAAGGAGAAACAAAGTGAGGAAAATTATATCACTGGAGCTCCCCCGACAGTCTAGGCCTATAGCACCTTAAACAATTACCTATGGTTATAGCGTTGGCAGGGTTTTTATATGTTGGGACTATCATTGTAACTTTCAGTTCGCTCAATCTGAAAATTGTAACACCAACAGAGAATTGCAAATCTGTGCCTCTGTTTATAGTATATAGTGTACAGTATATAACGATCATTTGGAACAATACCGAGAACGAAAAGAGGTAAAAGACAGGGTAAAAGAATGGTGTTATTTTATTTTTATTTCTATTTTTTAGTTGGCATTAGACAGTTGAATATGGGTTATTCTTTGTTTCTTAGTTGCATTACATTCCAAATGTTGGGAAGACCACCAAGAATAGCAAAACAACCTCTTCAGTTCATAGTGGAGGAGAGTGATTTGGAAGATGCTTCTTCTGAAAGATAGCATGTTGTTCTTTAGCATACATTGTTCACAACATAAGTAACAAGTAAAACATTTACAAATAGCCATATTTCAATTAAATTCAGTTATATTTATATAGCGCCAAATCACAACAACAGTTATCTCATAGCGCTTTCCAAACAGATCATGTCAGACCCTACTCTGAAGTTATTTACACTAGCCAAACAATTCCCAATATTTAGCTTCAGTATGGAAATGATTACCTGTGGTATGTTTCAGGATTACCTGACCATTCCTTACTAAAGAAGCTTTATCAAAAATGTATTTTTAAAGCCTTATCTTAAAGGTATAGAGGGTTTCTTCTTCTCGAATTAATGGTGGCTACTGGTTCTATGAGATTGAAACCCTGTAAATAAAGGATCTTCCTCCCATTCTACTTTAAGAAACTCTGGGATCCACAAGTAGATCTGCAGTTTGTGAGCTAAGTGTTGTGTTGGAAAATATATATGATTAAAAAATGATATTTTGCATCATACCCAGGGGTGTGATTTCTGGATAATTTCTTTTTTAGATTATGTCTGTCACAATGGACATGCACCTGTTAATGGGGGGGAAGGTGTGTGTTCTAATGGGTAAACATTCCACATCCTTTCAAACACATGAACTTGACCCACAAAGGTCAAAAGTTTCCCCCCAGAGGAGCTGGCAGAAGTGGCTAAAGTCTGGGTTTCCCTGTTTTGGCTGCTAAGCAACCCAACCCCGGATTAGTGGTGAAAAATGGATGGATGGATGAATGAATTTGACCAATTATCTATGTCGCCACGTTGTTTCATGGACACTACCAAGACAGCAACTGGTTGAACCACAACAGTCATCACTGGTCTGATTTGGCAAGAGTGCAAATAAAACTACAGTCATTATTGAAAGAAAATAATTTTGATTCAATTCAGTTCAATTCAATTTTATTTATATAGTGCCACATCACAGCATCAGTTATCTCACAGCCCTTTCCAAACAGAGCAGGTCAGACCCTACTCTGAAGTTAATTACAGAAGCCCAACAATTCCCACCAAGAGCAAGCACTAGGCGACACAGGCAAGGAAAACTTCCTTTTAACAAGCAGAAACCACGAGCAGAACCATGGCTCAGGGTGGGCAGCCATCTGCTGGTTGGGGGTGAGAGAAAGAGAGGGGAAGAGAGAGAGGGCGAGAGAAGGACAGAGGGAGCGGAGAGAGGCAGCCAACACAGTAACACATATACTGGATGAAAAATGGCAATGATATTGATACTAATGATAATAGAGTAGGAATGCGGGGACAGCAGGAAACTCCCAATCACAGGTCCAGCTTCCACAGCTCTAGGAGCACCTGCATGAAGTGATAGGAGGAGACTCCCAACCACAGATCCAGACCCCAAAGCTCCAGAGCCAAGAAAGTCTGCAGAAAGTGATAGGAGGAGAGAGGAGAGAGGAGGGGGACGAGAAAGCACACAACTACGGGAAAGGGAGAGAGTCCATTTAGTAACATCGTTAATGGAATGAGGTTGCACTGGAAGGGAGAGAGAGAAAGGAGAGGGGAGCTCGGTGCGTCATGGGAAATGCCCCGGCAGTCTAGGCCTATAGCAGCATAACTAGGGGTGGGCTTACCCTAACTATAAGATGTATCATAAAGGAGAGTCTTAAGCCTACTCTTAAATATAGAGACGGTGTCTGCCTCCCGGACCCAAACTGGAATCTTAATGACCTCCACTTTACGTAACCAAGTGTTATTACCACCGGCATGTATAACAATCTTATCGCACTTACTTATTTACTTATCCTTACCCAGGTTTAAATAGGATTCTACATCTTGGCCCTTGGAATGAATTTGATTATGGTTGCTGGTTTCTTTAACTATGGAGCCACCAATTACCAGGTTTTGCTCCCCAATGATCCTCTGTTATTTTTATGTTTTTCGCAACTAAATGCTCCAATAGAGTTTTCCCCACCCTTTATAGTTGTGGCTGACACTTAATCATTTAAAGGGATAGTATGTTGCATAGTATTTTATAAGCTAAAAATCATTTTCTTAATTTATAAATTTGTTCTCATTTGGTGTAAAAAAAACCTCTACAATGATCCGACTTCTCCGAAGAAGAATTTCCTATGTGTATATACATAGGACGGTTAAGTCCACGGAGGTTTCCATGTCGTTCCGCCATTTTGAAAAACTATAATCGCAGAGAGGGACATAAAGCACTATTCTACCTCTCTAGCTAATCCACAACGCATTTTCATTCAGAGCCAGAGTCACGTGACTGAAATGAATTTCAATTAAAAAAATTTAAATTACAAATCTCATCACCTGAGAGAAAACTGGATGATGTGGAAGTCATGTTGTTATTAATTCTTGACGCATGACGGCTACCATAGTTGCAATACCTATTTAAATACACGAGGAACTAAAGAGCACGATTTGTTAGAATGCAAAATACAATTTCGCCGTTAGATTGGAGAAATCCGACACCGTTTACCTTTAATAATTTCACTGAACTTAAATGTTTGGGATTGATTTGTTGAAAATGTTCACATTCAATTAACAAAAATGAGACTGAAGCTGGGAAAGTGTATGAATAGTCTCAGAATGACCTGCTCCAGTTAGAATAACAGACTGAATGCTTTAAAAGGAGGGTGGTGCTTGACAGCATTGTTTTCCCTCTGTTTATAAAAGTTATCTGCAGGAAACGCATACAGTCATCGTGGCTTTGTGCAAAAATGGATTTACCTGGGAAGAATATTGCTGCTAATAAGATTGCATCCCAGTCAACAAATGAATGCTTTATGTTGCCCAAAAAAGTCCACCAAGCACCAAAAACCATCTCATAAAGTTGAATCAGCTGAGCTATCGGGTCACAACCAGTGCAAAGCTTGCCCAGGAATGGAAGTATGCAGGTGTGAGTGCAGCAGTTAAGTGAAAACTTTTGGAAGAAGGCCTGGTGTCAAGAAAATCATAGACAAACTAATATTCCGCAAAAGGTACAGTGATTGGACTGTTAAATTGGACTTAAGTTATGTAAGAATGGACTGCCAACATTTTCTTAGTGTAGCTCATTTTTAAACTCACTTAGGCACGCCCGAGTGTTTTTGTTCAAAGAAGTTTAGTCAACTTAATATTCTGTATTTTTGTGATAAATATAAAATTAATTTGCATGTACCAATATTTATTTTCTAACATCTCTCTGTCTTTTGTTTAGGTTGGCCATCTTTCTCTGACGTTGTAAAGGAAAAGTCCATCACTCTGTCAGATGATTTTTCATATGGGATGCACAGAGTAGAGACTGCTTGCAGCCAGGTAAACTATACTGCAAATTGCATTGTGCAGGGTTTCCACTTAATTGTAACTAACCTAGTTGACTACAAAAAAATTCAGCTCTGTTTTTGAAACTCCAAACCTTGTCAAAGGTACTTCACACTTTTTTTCACATATGGAGATGACTCGTGCGTGAGACTGGATTTGACATATTTGATTTTTATATAGTACACTGTATGACATTCCAACAAACATTCCAAAAAAATGTAAGTTCTGCTGACAGCGTTTTCAACTTTAAAAGGTATTTTTTGTAGGCTATGAAAGTTAGACACGTCATTTGCTAATGGCTCGTATGTCTCATATTTATTCTTGTGCTATTTAGATAATGCCTTTTTGGATATATTGATTTCAATTGTACATCAAACTATTGATCTTTGCTGAACACATTTTGAATGTTGCCAAAGGCTGCTAAATCTTTCCTAATACGTTTCAGTGTGGAGCGCATCTAGGGCACCTGTTCGATGATGGTCCAAGACCAACAGGAAAACGTTACTGCATTAACTCAAACGCACTGGATTTTCAACTGAAAGATACAAACCCAACTTCCCCCAACTTTGCAGCTGAAGGTGGAGCAACCAGCACCCCGGACACTGATGGGAAGACAGAGCTCTGAAAGAGAGAGCTAGAGAGACCACCTACTGACAAAGGTGTATGAAAAAGTCCTGCAGTTTAAAAAATAGTGGAATTTCTAAGCTTTTAATTCACTGAGAATAGAGCAAATACAGACAATGTACCATTAATGTCTCACGAAAAAAAATATTTTAAATGTATTCAACTCAATTAAATAAATCTTATAACATAAAAAGACAAACGTCATCCATAGGAACTTCAAAAATGAGTAAACATTCATTATATTTGAAATGGTCCCTGCAGGTCAACTGAATTTACTGAACGCCACTATAGATTGTATGTTATTAAGATTGTGATGAGTACAAGACTAAAGTGCACTTGCATAGTACATCAGAGACAATTTCCTAATCAACCATGACCATACAAATTTGATGGGACACAGACTTGGAGTTTAAACTACAGTGGCATGAATTAGAGGTTAAGGCTAATGTCCAGGGCAGCCGAGCGTGGGTATCAGACAAAAGCCAACAATGTTCTTAGCTGCTATTACTAAAATTAATGCCCATCAATTTAGATCATTAGTTGTTTACTGTGCTGTCTCAAAATAATTAAATTTATGGATTTTGTCTCATTGAGGAGTCATCTATAAATACAACAAAAGAGCTTTGGGCTCTGAAAATCAAAATGTAATAATGGCTATATGGCTGAATTTTCTAGTGAGACCAGTCCAGTCAGCACTGTTTCACAGTATTTGTTCAAGTATATTTACAATGTCAATCTTTATTTATCCTTTTTTTGGACTATATTAAATTTATATAATATTATGTTTGATGTTAGACACCAAGAAGTTGATTTTGCTACAAGTTCATCACTCTAGTGTTGTGTGACAGATGGTTTCATATTGTGGTCTTTATGTTCACTTTTTGTTTCTTCATTTTGTGAATATTTTTTGTTTTAACTAATAGCTTGTTTAAGAGTGGTGCAAGAATAAATAACAATATCTAGAAATAAAACAAGTATTATATCAGCATATTCTGTTTTGTTTTTTACTTTAAAGCGTGCACAATTTTTACTTCAATGCTTATGGAATGCAGGAAATCAGTTTTAGACATTAGTTACAACTTTTGCTCATTTAAAAATGTTAAACTTCTGCTTTTTTATTTACTAAAAGCAGGAGTTTATGTTTATGATATTCTTTTACACTCAATGCAAATTTAAAACCATGCTACAAAAGAGTATATCAGGATAAGAAATGAAAATCAAGACAGCATGGAATATGAAACATTAGTCATTAAATTAATCATCACAGATGAGTTCAATCATTTTACTGTGGCTGGAACGCAATTGTAATTCTCATTACACTTGACTAATCACTCTTATGTACTGTATGTTTTGTATGTCTATGAAGCCCAGTGGTCTCTCATAGAAGTTTTGGGGTTACTTTTTCTACTAATACTCATGAGGAAGTCACACATTTACTGTGTGTATTGGTGCATTGTCATCCTGATACACGGCACCTCCTTCAGGATACAATGTTTGAACCATTGGATGCACATGGTCCTCCAGAATGGTTCGGTAGTCGTTGGCAGTGAAGCGCCCATCTAGCACAAGTATGGGGCCAAGGGAATGCCATGATATGGCAGCCCAAACCATCACTGATCCACCCCCATGCTTCACTCTGGGCATGCAACAGTCTGGGTGGTACGCTTCTTTGCGGCTTCTCCACACCGTAACTCTCCCGGATGTGGGGAAAACAGTAAAGGCGGACTCATCAGAGAACAATACATGTTTTACATTGTCCATATGCCAAGATTTGCGCTCCTTGCACCACTGAAACTGACGTTTGGCATTGGCACGAGTGACCAAAGGTTTGGCTATAGCAGCCCGGCCGTGTATATTGACCCTGTGGAGCTCCCGACGGACAGTTTTGGTGGAAACAGGAGAGGTGAGGTGCACATTTAATTCTGCCGTGATTTGGGAAGCTGTGGTTTTATGTTTTTTGGATACAATCCGGGTTAGCACCCAAACATCCCTTTCAGACAGCTTCCTCTTGTGTCCACCGTTAATTCTGTTGGATGTGGTTCGTCCTTCTTGGTGGTATGCTGACATTACCCTGGATACTGTGGCTCTTGATTCATTACAAAGACTTGCTGTCTAGGTCACAGATGCGCCAACAAGACCTGCACCAACAAATTGTCCTCTTTTGAACTCTTGTATGTCACCCATAATGTTATGTGCACTGCAGTATTTTGAGCAAAACTGTGCTCTTACCCTGCTAATTGGACCTTCACAGTCTGCTCTTATTGGTTCAATGTGCAATTAATGAAGATTGGCCACCAGGCTGGTCCAATTTAGCCATGAAACCTCCCACACTAAAATGAGAGGTGTTTCAGTTTCATTGTCCAACCCCTGTAGGTACTGTGGCTTTGTCCCACTTTTCAAAAGCATGCATGGTAGGTGAATTGGAAACCAAAGGAGTGAATGTAAATCTCATGGACTACTGACCTATTAAGCGTGTATCCCGCCTCTCCCCTGTTCTTAACTGGGATAGGCACCAGCCCTTTTTGTGTTTATGTTTCTCTCATTGAAATGGAGAATCCTTTAAATCCTTCACAACTTTGACCTCTTTCACTACTGCAGCATACTAGCAGGTAAGACTACTGTTTAGTTAGCCCGCTGGGCTCTCCAAACCAGCTGTAAAACATCTGTAGAACATCCAGAATGCTGCTGCTCAAGTTCAGAATAGAACCAGGAAATACGACCATACCAGTCCAGTGTTAAGATATCTGCACGGGCTTCCTGTCGCTCAGACAGACGAGGTGAGGTTGTGTTCCAGTTTTATGCTCCTAAAACCTGGAATAGTGTTCCCTGAAGAAGTGAGACAGGTCTCAACCGTATGGCACTTTGAATTGTCTTTTTCAAGAAATGTGCTATACACATTGTGACATTACACCAGATGGGGTGTATTGCCTCCCAAACTAGGACCTCCCCAATCTACTTGGGAGATGGCAACTTCATGCTTCTTGAGGGTAATCAGATGGACCATCTCAGAGAAACTGTCCATATATTCGATATGACCGTGAAACGATTAGACGAGGACAAACCTGTGACAAAGGGTGAAGAAACTATGAAGAAGCTTCTTGGATGAGAGGCGAAACCTCTTTTAGAAAAACTTCACACCAAGTGCCTAAACTGAACTTTTCAAGCTTGACGATGACCTGGGTGAATGAGAATCTTCACAGATCTGTTACAAAGTCCATAGTGATGTGTGACCAACAACCCAGAGGGCGGACGTCGCGATAGCTTACCTTGGCAACATTGGTGATGTGCCCTGATAAAATCTGTAATATCCCAGATACAGCCTACAAGACAGAGACTGGACAGCTCTGAAGGGTTCTGCTGATTCCAAGATGACGGGAAAGAAAATAATTGTGGCAAAAATTGAGTACCTTGGGGACCAAATAATCTGGAGCAAAACAATCGATCCAGGGGGGATGGAGGAACAGTGAGTCAAGGCAGGACTGGCATGGCGCCGATTATGTTGAGGAAGCAACACACAGGTCAGGCAGATGAGCGTGATTGCAGACATTAAGAGCAGAGTAGGAAAACACCAGGCGAGTGGGCCAGGATCATGACACTTAAAAGTTAGAATAAGAGTTTTTAAGTTCAGAAATGACCAGGTCTTTCTATAATTTTCAGATTTCCCTGTTGCCTTTTTCTATTTGGTTCATCTTCACATGTGTGGTTATTAGATTGCAACACAAGTCTATTGACCACCGGCAACACCATGTCTTTCAGTTCAGCAAGCTATTGAATGACCTCAGTAAAAACTAAAATCTGATAACACTCATTACAGCATCTGTTATTTTTTATCATCCATGGCAGGATTGACTGAATTTAGTCTTGGAGTAGTCCATTTCCTCAGGAAATTTTGCAATAAAAAAAAATGTTGACATCCTTTCAAAATGTTTAAAATATTTTCCCCTATCACATACAGGGAAACGGTGCCAACAGTGCAGGGTAGAGATAGTCTATCTCTCAATGTCTGAATGTTTAATGCTAGCTCGGAAGCCACTTCAAAAAAGAGAATTATGGTGTTACAGACCTTTTTTTTTTTAAAAACTGAATTTATATAAAAATTAGAATGCTTTTTGATATAAATAATGCTTGTTGCGTTACCAAAATCAAGTTATAGCCACTGTCTTCCTCAGGCCGCTAAAGTTCAGGGTTCACAGACGACTCCCCGACATAAGCTAACAACCCTATTTTAAAACGGGTAAAAAACTGAAAACATCAGTATATTTACAATTAGATTTGGAATAAGATGGAATAAGGAATTTTGAGGCCCTTAATTTTAAGTAGCTTTATACAGTATGAATGGCTGATAACCTTCAGAAACTATCTTATTCGACCGTTATCATGCCTTAATGTGATTTTTTTCATAATGAAAAATACAAAGGATTTGTTAACCTTGCTTTAATGTTTTTTTTATTACGTTTCATGTACAGTGATACATTGTTATGGAAAAATTCCAATTACAGTAGTAGTACAACTTTTGCAGTCATTTTCAATCACGGATCGAATTAGGTCATTGCCTCGAGCACTGACTCCGTAATTAGCATTTGTATGGCAAGCCATACTTCCTTTGAAAGCCACCCCTAGACACCAGGGTTGGGGGTCATGGTGGTAACACTGACAAAGTTCAAAACCACAGTCACTTGTTTCCGACAGTTTTTAGCGCTAGCACAAAACTCCTGTAAGCAACCGTAAACCTGAATGGCCACCGCAAATTTGTGTGCCCAAACCTTCCGCTATACGTACACTGATTTTGTTCTGTACATCCTGTACATTATCTGACCACTTTTAACGACCTCATGGTGGCGGTATTGCAGGATGGTATCATTTGACGACCGGAATGGTTAACCTGAAGAATAAGAGACGTAAGCACATTGACAGGCTTTTACCCGATCAGTCTTTGACACCAGATATCGTAGTGTTGACTTGTGGTGGTATTTTGCATCTGCTTTTAACATAGCTACTATACTTTTTTATAGTGTGTAAACATGTCGGCCCGTAACCCTGGTACAAACCTCGGTAAGTGAAACAACTTTAAGTCGTTTTTGCGCTGTAGTGACTGATTTTCCTTGTTAGTTCCTTCAAAAACACGTATCTGAATGCCTGTCGATTACTCAATACGTACACAATATACGATGTTCAAAAGCCAGTTCAAAGTGAATTAGTTTGTAAAGGTACTAGACTTAAAAAGTTGCGAATTCTTAAAAGAATGTGCAACAAAGGTCTCTGACATACCGAACGTTGAGTTGTATAATGTGAAACTCGCCTAAGCAACATAATAGATATACTGTAACGTAAAAGTTGTTCAAATAAGTCTAATTGAAATACTAATTCCCATATTGTTATAGCACTTTTTGTTTTTATTTTAGCTTCTGACTGCCGTAACAGTCTGACCTCCTGATGAAATTGTGACTAGATTCTCGTGATAGCCCACGTTTACCAGCTCAGCTGATTGGTCAGCACTGGGTTAACTTTATGGCGTTAACTGAATGCTGACGTTTTCGGATGACGAAAAAACGTAGCTGGCAGGGAATAAAAAAAATTAATTAAGAAACCTTTTAGAAGCCATTCTCGTACTGTTTTATTTTCTTTCCCAGCACCAAACAGAATAAATATGCTTGTTTCAGTGAATTTTTGGTTACCCTTTTTAAGGATGAATTTGTGCGATATTTATTCAACGACTTTGTATTAGGCGATTAAAAAGTGAAAAAAAATCGTCAATGGATAGGATACAAATTTAAGATAAATTTAAATGCCAAGAAGAAAGGTTTCTTAGAGGTTTTATGGACTATCAAAATGAGGTATACTTGATCAAGCCAATTATCGACCTGTACTGGACTGCCAACACATCAGCTCAAGTGTCTGCAGGGTTCTTGGTACAGGCCACTGTCACTGTGATAAGCAAATTGAGGCACTGCAGTGAAAAGCACGAGTAATTGAGCATTGTCAAACAGATTGGATAAAATTGTACACGTACAGTATATTCAGCATTTCACACTGCAGGTTCCAGGGAATCAAGAGTCCAACAAGCCTTTTGACAAGTTTAAATAAAGTTAATAAAAGGATTACAAATCTTCTCAGAAAGATATAGTCAGCATTTCCAGATATTTCCTAATCGTACCAGTGGCAAATTACATGACCTCTTTAACCATGTGATGGTCTCTGGTCTGTTGACATTCTTCCAATCCAAAGCAATACCCTTTTTTTTGCCAATAAAAGGCTTATATCTATACAATTACATCCTGTTTTACTAGAATTATGTTTCTCTCTGTAGTTTTAAGGCGTTTTATATGCCTTTTTATTCATGTATTGTTTAAAATTGAGTGAAATTAAGCTCTGCTGTACTAATAAATATTAATTGTACCTGAGGTAGGTAGTGGAGAGGCAGAGGTTCAAGAAGAATCAGATCTGGTCAAGAGTTAGGTTTGATCTGTCATTTATTTTCAGAACCAACTTTCAGCAGCCATTTCTTGACATTCTCTGCTTCACTGCCGATGCAAGTGGAAATTGAGGTCACATCAAATGACATGATTGTTTAACCTGGCTAGTGTTACAGATTTTGGGTATTCACAAAGTCAGTGGAGGTTTGTATATGCAGAGTGTTTCTTACCAGGGGTGGTTGTGTGTGTCTGGAAGTCTACAGATGCATGGGTATAACCTTGTCAGACAAATGTCTGTGAGGAAATAGTTAATCAATACTTATTTTTTAAGTTCTTGAAGTTAATCTGTAATTTTATTGTTTAGTGGTGTGTAGGGTCCCTCCTCAGAGCATTGTAAATAGTGATATCACTTCAGCAATGATGTTATATTTCTGAGGAAAAGTGTATGTTCCTTTGCCTGCTGGCAAGATGGTGATAGGCTCTGCTGAGGTATGTCTCTGCCTTCTTTTCCTGTAGTGTGAGGTTGGATGGGGATATTTAGAGAAGTCCTCTGTTACCTTCACATATAGCTGTCCTTATGCTGTTTGTGGGGTTATGTTGCTCCCTGTTGCAGATTAAGTTGTGGCCATGTGTATATGAATATATTGTGTATATCTAGCAAAATGCTTTTTCTTCATAAAACTTAACACCCAGGAAAGAAATGGTGAATAAGCAAACACCTTTCCATAATTCTTACGGTCTGTTTTTTTGTAAACCAGATTTGGAAAGAATATCCAAAGTAATAGTGAATACACAGGCCATCCTGAAGAGGGCTCAGGGCATTCAAGGACAGAAGGTCCCAAAGAAACAGTGGGAGGTGAGTATTCTTTTCTCCAGGCTCTTATTTGTAGTAAAACAGTCTATTATTCTTTAACTGTGAACAAAACCATTTTGTTCACAGATATTTCAAAGATATTTTTATGTATACCTATGATAGAGGTATTCATATCTCTATCTAGATGTATTGTTTATTCAATCTTAAAAATCAAAATGACAACAAAAAAAATGATGACGCTGTTTCTATATATTCCTTTACATTACACATTAAACATAATCATTAAACATTTGGTTATATTATATTTAATATGTATTTAACTAATATGATGATTAATAAATATATCCACAATAAAATATTTTCAAATATTGATGTTAAGAAAATGAAAAATGATTATTTCTTTATATTTCTTTTAGTGTTTTTTTGTTACCATCTGCCATATATACGCAGCCCGTAGCCATCCTCATCAGTTAACTTTATCCATACATATTTGTACCAATATTGCAGCTCATTGCTCTTCAACATGATTTCAGCCTAGTTAAGTCTAGTTAACTCATATTGCTGTCCTTTTCAAGTAACATGCTTAATGAAAGTATAAACAAATGTTCGTTTTTTTTTTTACTGCAAATAAAATTGATAAATTGGCAGATGATATAACAGATAGCAATATCAGACTCAAGCATGAAGAGTCACTGCATCTGCTTTTGCATGACAATAACAAGTGTTTGACACATTTTCTGAAAGTCAGTCAGTGAATATAGATTAACCAATGCTGGGGTTCTAATCTCCAAGGTTGCAGTAGTTACTTGTCTATTACTGTTGTAATCTCTATAAGTGTTCAATTAGTTGCAGCTACCAGAGGCATCTGGTCAAGGATGGTAAAAACTTGTAGTACACTTAGAGTTGTATCACTTTATTGTAGTTGGGTGTGTTGAACATGTGTTCTACAAGAGAAATGTATTACGCAATGATTATTTCAAATAACAATCTAAAGATTTGTTTTATCACTTTATTGTAGGTATGTGTGTTGGGCATGTATTCAACAAAAAAAACATCACATATTGATTATCTTAAATAAATTGTGCAGTACCAGTGAAGTTACTAAAGGGGGCATTAAAAGACCATAATTTGGCCTTAGCCACCCAACTAAGCTTACTGACTTCGGATTTACTAATGCAAATAGTAATAAAAATCTAGTTGAATAGATAATATTGACATCATCTCTCACTAGAAACATAAAATGGCAACCAGTAACAAGCATGTGAGTATGTGCATAAGTATAAATTGGATGTTTTCCTCTGCATGTACTCAATATATCAATATATTCATTTATTCACACCTAGACACTTGTGGACCAGCATTCAGACATGAAAATACTACACATTATTCGGATGTGGTTAGTTCCTGCAAGTTGACCTAAACAATTAAGCACAGTGCCATTGGCTTGCAAGAACAATAAATACCACAATCAGAAGACTCAACACTAAATTACACATTAACAATGGCATTTTTGTCAATTATATTTGTGATTAAGAAGTGCTGCCTGATCATTATATTACCCTGGAAATCTTTCAGATCTAAATATATTGAACGCATTAAAGCTTTTTTTATTGAATCCTTTGTTCTGAACTGATATTGGAATGATTAGAATATCTCTACATCCAAAAGCTATTTATTGAATATTAATGCAAGTGTTTTTTATCTTTAATTTTGTCCTAGTCTTTGATTATTTCAATGTTGGGCAATGGCTTTCAATGTTCCTGAGAGTTTCAGAAATCATATGCAAGGCTCATATAATTGCTAGTTTTGATGTGAAACACTGAGGATGCACACTGAACTCTTTTCACGTTCTTTGGTATTTGTCTTGTTTTTCCATGCAGACTGCCTGGCTACTGAAGGCTGTTACATGTATTGACTTGACAACTTTGGCTGGAGATGATACCCCCTCCAATGTCCATCGGCTCTGTCTTAAAGCTATTCAGCCAATTCGATATGACTTGCTCAAGAAGATGGATCTGCATGACAAAGGTCTTTTTCTGCTGCTGACTGTTACTATCACAAAATACTGTTTCACTGTCTGAATCTTTGTTTTGCTTTATCAAAATGGAGAAAGAAAGTAAATGGAAAAAATATTGAATCTATTCAAAAAGTAAATTATATCGTTGCAATTTTCTTTCTAAAACAATCGCCATAAACTTTCATCATATAGTCCTGATCAAAATCATGAAACTACTTAAAAAATGGCATGAATTAGAATTGTACACTGTTTAATCTCAGGAACGTTCTAATTACACCTTCAATATGCAAAACGAAGAAATGAAAACAATAGACCAAATGTTTTAAGCAAGCAATTTATTTAAAACCCCAAATTTTACTGATATGGGCTTTTCTTCCGCTGATCAAAAGTTTAAGACCACAGCCATTAAAAGCCAAACTCTAGGCAAAAATTTGGATTCCATGTCATTTCGTGTCAAGTAATTTAAACTGTCAAGATCTCTTGATGGCAAAGGCAAAAAAGCTGACTGTCTTTGAACTTTGTAGAATTGTTGAGCTGCACAAACAAGGGCTCTCCCAGCGTGCCATCGCAGCTGAGGATAGACGCAGTAAGACAGTAATTTTGCATTAGTTAAATAATTCCCAGGGTTATAGAACAAATAAAATCAAATGGTAGACCCAAAACCAGCGCTGAGCCGGAGTATCCGAATGGTTGTCCATCAGGACACTAGACGATCCTCGTCCGAAAGTAAGGCCAGTACTGTACTGTGCAACGGAGCTCCAGGTTTTACAGGGATGTCAAACAGAAGCTGGCTATGTGGAGATGTTGCAGGGGATATCCCTCATGACTGAGGGCCCGTTTCTTTGTGGTACTGACTGTGTTTTTTCAGAAGGACAACGCCACATTTCATAATGCCCTTCTGACCAAGACTTCTACAAGAATACCATCACTCTTTTGGACCATCCTGCATGTCCCCCTGATATTAATTTAATTGCGAACATTTGGGGATGGATGTCAAGGGAAGTTTACATAAATGAACATCATTTCCAGACGGTGGATGCCCCTTGTGGAGCCATCTTAACCACTTGGAGGAAGACTCCCATTATCCTTTTGGAAACACTTGCCTCAATAATGCCAAAACGAATTTTTGCATAGATCAAGAATAATGGTGGAGCGTCTCATTACTAAGACAGTTTTGAGACTTTAATTGCTGTTTGAGTAGGTTTTAGGGTTCAATTTTTTTAACTTACACTTTTAATCTTACACTTATGCTAAATTTGAATGATTTCAGTAGTTTAAGATTGTGAATAGGATTGTATATGTTGGTAGAAAGGCCTTTCCTGATCCTGTTGTTACAGTAGTGCTGAAAAAAGATGCATTCTGATAATTTATAAATGTTATTCTTTCTTTATTAACATATGTAGCATTTTATTATTTAAGATCATGTCCAGAGTAGTCCTGAGCAAAGAGCCAGCCTGTTTCATTCAGTATAGTTTCTTTGAGTCACTGGTACTCATGCTTCTGCCCCAACAGATGGCAAAAAACGGATTACACTCTCCATCGCAGATTCTCAGAGATTTTGTAACATTTTGGTGTAAACAATGAGTGTAATTTTGAGTAAGTCAGGAAGTAGCTATAGTTGATATCATTCAACCCCCTTTTGGACAAGTACCTGCCAGATCTAAGCAAATAATCAGGGTAAAAAAAATAGCTTTGATTTAGGCCGTGTATTACATTTTTTGGATTACCATTTTGCTCTAACCTCCAGGTTCACATTTGTTGAACAGCGGTACATCTTTGCCTTCTGAAGATTTTGTCTTTTGGGAATGTTCAAACATAAGTTTAACCAGAAGAGGGAGTTACAGACCAGTTAATTTGAAAGTTTCCTCTTTACTTTGTTTCTTGATGTTTATAAGGAATAACTACAGCAGCAGTATGTGTATACCCATCTCGTGTGGCTGATGCCATCAAGTCACTGAAAGGAGCTAACTCTAATCTACCCGTTGCCTCAGGTAAGTCGCCTTAAACGAAGTTCCGTATACCTGAAAAATAGAGTAGTATTTAGTATATAATATTGCTTTCCATGTTTTCACAGTTGCCACTGGATTCCCTGCAGGCCAGACACCATTGGAAATACGACTGCAGGAAGTCCGCACGGCAGTGAGTCATGGGGCTACAGAAATTGACATAGTCATAAACAGGATGCTTGCCCTTACGGGACAGTGGGAAGGTATGCTTTGACTGGACAAATAAACTTAGCACAGGTTACTGTTATAGCGAAATAGTGTCACAATCAGTTATTAATTTTTTTTTAAATTTCTTAGAATAAAACTTGTAGACCAGGTTTGTTTATATTTTCTTAAATGTATTGGTGTGTAAATTCTTATTGCCACAAGGAGTAAATGTTTTATCATTGTGATCTGCAAACGTAGTATCTTCAGTAATATATATTTAGTTTATATCATAGATAATGCATGTTAAAGAAATGTGTTTTGTATAAAATTCTAAGAGCAGCAGGACAAAATAACAGAGACTTATTTCAAATACATGTTTTACTTAATGAAATCATTGATTTATTTAGTCTCATATTCACTTTTTTTAAAACTGCCAATGCCCATTGCTTAATCTACTTAAAACGACTTATCCATGCACCCAAATCAATCCTGAAAGAGCAGAGGCCGCCACATAACAAATCCCTATTTAGTCTCTCGATAGAACAGAATTTTTTTGTTACAGCTACAAGATATCTGCAGTCTGAGGAAAATGTTGGAAAATAAAACTGCTCTAATAAGTATTTGACAGGCACAAACAGTCAAAGTATTGTGAAGCAAGCAGTTTTGAACATGGACAAGCTACTTTTTGTAAGTTTTTCCTTTTTTCTCCTTCCCAGCTATGTACAATGAAATTCGCCAATTTCGAGAGGCTTGTGGCGATGCCCACATGAAGACCATCCTGGCTATTGGAGAGCTGGGAACATTTACTACTGTCTACAAAGCCAGTTTGGTTGCCATGATGGCTGGTGAGTCTCACAACTTAAGTGTATTTTTTTATATGTAATTATTTATATTATGATCACCCTTTCTCTTTTTATATTACCGTATTTAATTTAAATGTTTGTTAGCTAAATAGAACTAAAGGTTTTTGTGTGTTCCATTTCAACATGTATTGCTTGCAAAAGATTTATGCACAATGTGACGGAATGTAATGCAATGCCATTACTTTACATTGCTTGATTTAAAACATATTGAGGAGGCTTTTTGTTCTGGTGAGGATAAAGACTCAAGGAAACAAACATTTTTCACAGAGGAAGAAAAATAACTTAATTTGGTAAGACTTATAAAATGCACAAACAGAAATTTCTGGTTTTCTTTTTCTTTCATGGCTCAAAGTGAGGAAAAGAAAAGATTTGTTCAGGATTAACAAAGTAATGATTAAGGAAGAGGAACAGCTTTAAAACCAGCCCAAGTGGTTTAAGTTTCTGAATCAGAATAAAATGGGGTTCAGCATCTTTGCAGTTGTATAAAGTTTGTTGCGGCCCAACGAGTCCTCACAAGAAAGTTCTGCAACAAACAAACGGACCAGACTCAGGGAAGCATTCCCTAAAATCTCGCCTTATGTTTAGTGCTGGTTTCTGGGCACTGATTCGAACATGAGAGCCAGTTAGAGACAGAATTGTACAAATTGTTCTGGTTGACACAGAGACTTCAGGTGACCTGGCCTGCTGGAGCTCTGCTGCTGTGGAAAAAGGGCTGGCCTTGGATTTTCAATCTAACAAATGGTCCTCCCGGGCAGTTGTCTTGTGGGGTCTGCTGGACCTGGGCTTGTCAAAAACATCTTCAGTCTCTTCAAATATTTTTCTTTCTCTTTTTACTTGCCACTGAGACACATTGAAAGTGTCAGCAACCTGTGCAGTGGATCTGGTCTTCAGCCTATTGATAATTAACACTTTTGGTCTCACTTGGGCATTTTGTTAGAGGTCAAGTTGCAGTTGATGTGGAGGTCTGGTGTGCTGGGGTTCTTTTATACACACCCACTGATTGATTAATAAATGATTGATCATAGGTGAGGCTATAATTGTGTGCATCATATGACAAGATGACAAGATTTTGTTTTTGCAAAAATTGACTCAATGGGCTTTATCAAGCTGTCAACGTTGGAATGCTTATCAGCAGTTACATTTGGCAATAAAACATTTCAAGAGCTGCTGTGATTGACATTTGCCACTTCCTGTTAAAACATTTTTTTTTTTAAAGATTGGACAAATATTTGAGTGGTATTTAAGCTCAACTTGTACCCAAGACTTTTGTCAGGGACTGTAGATGGGTTGTGATGCTCCATTAATATGTGCTTCATATATATATACATATATATATGTAAAGTATATGTATAGTGCATGTTTTTGGTGAAATGGCTGAGAAGACATATATTTGCAAACTTGCATGTAAGTGGGTGTGCATAAAAAGAATATCCTTAACTAGTCATCACATAATAGGTCGACGAAAGTACTGAATTTTCAATGGCTGTGTTACAGATCATTATTGCAATGCATCACTTTTGTCACCACATTTGCTTCTTAATCTCTCTATGTTCCTATGAATTGCATATGAGATTCCTAAAATTGAATTAGAATTTTACCTATCAATCTGTGAAGCAGACTGTTCCCTGCCAGTAACCCCCTGCTCACGTAAATGAATAGAACTTCATTATAGCCTCCCACATTTAATAACCATCATCCATAATCTGGTAATTAAGACTCCCCATAACAAATCTTTATGATTATGTCAGTTTGAGGGAGAGAGGCGAGAAAAAAAAGGTCTGACTGGATGTGTAGAACAAGTCTTTAATGAACAAGGAAGTCGTTCAAATCATTCCATTCATTAATGAACATTATACATCAGTATGCAAACGGTCTGTTTTTTTCCTGCTGATAGTTTGTTGGCAGTCTGTTAAAGAGTGTTATTTCATAATCTGTTTTTTACCTGATAAAAGTAAAAGATAAGCTGTGGAAAAAATATTGAATGGCTGTGAAAGAAAAGAAAGAAAATGATAGGATTTCTTGTTTTCTTTTTTCCTGATAATAAGCATATGGTTGCACTCTATCAGGGACAAGCATATGTTCTTGTCTGACAATGCCAGACTGTCTTCCTCTTGACTTTAGTGGCTTATGTAATATTGAAATATCCTGTACAGGTCTTATTTTGGAGAAATTCAGTGTGTCACTCTGCCATTGGGAATTCCATGGGGTTCAGTGTCATGAACAGTGAACCATCAGCATGTAGAGAAATTAATCCAGCTTGTTTGAGACCACTCAGAAACTCCTTTACTAGTTCCAAAACAGATGCCTCTTGGCTTAACTCCAAATTCATGCACAAAACAAACATTTTGAATCATAGTATTGTAGTAAAGTTAATTATTAAATGCACATTTGTAGAATTTTGAATTTGGTTTGATTTCCGCTGACCTAATAGGATTGTATAATATGACCATATTTGTTACGTTACTTTAACAAGGCTCAATTTTTTTGCAATACTGTTATCAACATGACTGCATTACAAAAAGACACTTTAAACCGAAGTGACACTTAGTGTTTGAAAAAACTGACCCCTTGGAATCTTTCAATTTCTCAACATGTTTGACTGAAAGTTCCTTTTTGTGCCAGTATAAAAACTGATTTAATGCCAGATTTATTGATATGAAAAGAGCAGTCGATGATAACTATGTAATCCATTCCTTCCACAGCTGCAAACTAATGTCATATTTTTATTTTAATAATTGAATAGCCTGAAAAACAACAGAGATTCATAAAAAGACATTGAGTGTTTTTATTAGACAGATCGGTACAGTATACAAATATGCTCTATGTGTTACTTTAGAGATAAGACATGGGTTTAGAGTTTTGAAACTTGACTATTGTTGAAACTTGCTTGTGGGACTCACAATCAAGTCTTTTACTGGCTTGGATACACAATCATCTTCACTTGCCAAAAGGTAGTATGCCCTTTCAGGTCCCACCCATCTTTTCAGGCAGTTGGTTGTGTGAAATATTTATTTATTTTTTGTACCTGTAAAGGATAATTGGCTGTAATGCCAAGTATTGAGAAATTGGTTCTGTCTCATAGTTTAAAAAATAACTCTATGATGAGTTTGACACCATTATACGTTAATACCAACCTGTATGCCAACATTTTTTCCAATAAAACCTGTTTATGATTCTATGTATTTAACCCAACAGGTTCAGACTTCATCAAGACTTCCACGGGAAAGGAGGCTGTCAATGCGACTTATCCCATTGCCATAGTAATGGTGAGAGCTATCCGGGACTACTATTTGTGGACTGGCCAAAAGGTATCGGTGTCCATTTATTTAGAATTTTTTTCAGTTTAACTGAGAAATCAAGGTTTAAATTAGCTGTATGGTATTTATATTTGCTACCAAAGGAATTGTTTTTCATTTCCCATTAGCATCAATTTCCAGTTACCATCAATTACAATACATTTTTTTTATTTCAGTTAAATTCAAATTTGTTTTGTCTAAACAGTGCCAAATCACAACTAATGTTATCTCTTGGCACTTCAAATACTTAATCCAATTCAATTTAAAGCTATAATAATTCAATCAGTTTTAGTTCATTCAGTACCAAATCTTATCCTTTAGTTTACCAGTGGTTGATGTTTGTGTTTTGGTTTTCCCATTAGGGGTCGCCAGAACCTTTACTCGCATATGAAAAGTTTGGCAGGCGTTTTTCCTGACTCAACCCTTGCATTTATCCAGGCTTGTAGCTGTCATCAACCCTATTTAAAGCTGTGTTGCAGGCAACTCGGCATGCTTTGCCCATCCTCAACATTGAGTCAGGGGTTGAACCACCGGTACGTCCATTGGCAGGGTACCGCTTTAAGTCCTGTGTTACAGCCGCCCCCTTTTAGGTTACAAGTGGTACTTAAAAGAAAGAGACAGTCAGGGTTTGATAGCTATGAAACATAAAAACAAGGTGTAGACCAGAATTTACACTGATAAAGATTCAATAAATTTCTGTTCAGTTGAATTAATTTAAATTTATTTCTATTTTTTGTTCATTAAACTTGACTATCCATCCATCCTAAGCCTATACAACATGACTATGGAAAGAAAAAAGAACTCCCTCTGCAAAGGAAAAAACCTCTGGCAGAACCAGACTCTCAGAGGTTGGAAATATCTCTGAACTGACTGGAAGGTCAGGGGTTAAGAGCTAGACTTTATGTCTAGCTATAAAGTGCTTTTTGTACAAACTTACGTAGAGCATTCATAAAGAAATTACCATTGCTTTCCATCCAACTTTTAGAAAGTGTAAAAAATACTAGTGGACTTTTATTCTGTCACTAATATTTCACTATTCCACTAGTAATTCATGTTAGCAGTAGTGAGGCTTAGTTACAACCAGCATAAGCTCCAACTAAACTGAGGAGAATACCCCAAGGCTGAGCAAGAACAGGGGGTAGAAGGTGACTCACAGGCAGACTGCATGGCACCTGACATACGAGTGAACACGACTGAGTTTGAGATTTGACTCAGAGAAGAATATGGGGTTGACCTTTTTTTCTCCTGGGCTTGAGCTGCGTAAAATATTTCTCAGAGGAAGGTGAGAGTAGCTGGAGAGAATAAAAGTGGTTGGCTTGAGGGGAGGGAAATGCCCCGGGTTTGTCCTTGTGCATGACAGAAAGTAGCATCAGTTAGAGACATTCAAATGCCTCTTGGAGGAAAAGTGTGTTGTAAAAGACGGGCAGTGTGGCTACAGTGATCACTACTTTTTTGAGTAATCAGTCAAATAAGTCAGATGAAGTCCAGTGGCAGCTAGAAAACCACAGTCTGAAGTATGTCTATAACTGTGGAGGTGGATGTTCTAAGATGGAATGCAGCTGATACCTAGGTGAATAGGCTAGCCAGAGAGAGCAATATGGAGCAGAAAGCTAGGTTAAGTGGCCTAGGGAAAAAAAAAGCAGCAAAGAATGGGATTTAGTCAATGGAGGCATTGTAAGTAAATAATATTACGTAAATCAGGAGGAAATGCAAGCGACTGGCTAAAGAGGCTGGGAGATATAATTTACTCCTATGTTGTAGAAAGATTTTGATTTAAAAATAGAAAGAGGTTTTGAAAGAGTACAATTAGTGAAGTGTCTGTGGCAAAGAGAAAATGGAGAAGTTGGTTAAGGTAAGAAGACAATTAAGAAAGCAGTGGCAAAATCTACAGAGGCATAGAGGGAGGGAATTAATGTTTTGCAGGAATAATTGAGAAGCAGGCTAGTAGTACTTAGGATGGTAGAATATCAGAAGAAAGATTAAAAAAAGGACTCTAACATTTCTAAAGGGTTGTTTAACCACAGAAAAGCAGGGCATCATAAGGCAAGATGTGGAAGTCAGAGGTGGAAGAGTCACTAAAAATGACTTATTCTGCCTCTAGAAATCTAAGGCTTGATATAGTTTTGTGGTTTAGGAGTAGAATTTATCTATTTTGTTGAGCTGACTGTTCCTTTGAAGGACTTGGCATTGAAGCATTGAAAGGAAGAAGGGAGAGTTGGGGACAAAAGCAGAGCACTGAGGATGGAAAGGTAGGTTTTGTCCAGTGGAAGTCGGTGGATATTTTAATTGAGGTGGCCTGTTTGGCCTTGTTTTTGATGGTATTCTTTGTGATTGTAGGGCTATTTAGTCTTTATAGCAGGTTTAGTTGAGTTTGGTTGTCGCTTCGGGGTATTGCCTGCTATATGGAGGAGTTTGTTTAGTAAATCTGCTTGTGTGTCTTCTCTTGCCTCCTGCACCCTCTATTTTTTCGTGACCTCTTACCCAAACTGGGGTCTGTATCCTATTCCTACTTACCTTTACCTCTTCTATTTCTATAGCTTGGAGTCAGGAAATCGCCCAGATATGTACTTGTTAGGGGTTTCAGACATACCCTAACAGGGTAGCCAGAGGAACTTCTCAACAGTCTGTATCTCTCCGTTAATTTAGGAATGACTGTGTAGCCTACACCTGAAAATATTATGGATGTGGCTGTGCGAAGGGACATTGAGGATCTTTCCTGATATAGTCACCAGTATGATCTTCAGCAAATTCATCAGCAGAAAATAAATGCCTGGGGGGAAAAAATCTAAATACCTTGTGAGTGAATAGCATATTGTTCAATAGAATAGAATAGGCAAGGCATGTGACAAAAAGGGCCTATGACTGGAGCTCAAATTTGTGCTGGGTGTGTCAGGGAAATACTATGACCCAAAAGAGAAACCACTCCATGAAGATTTTAAATGCTGGTTTAATTAAACTGAATCAGATACATCTTTCAATGCCTCGAAATGTGCCCAAGTACTTCTACAAACTTTCTTAGTTACAGTAGCTGTTAAAAGTGTCAACCTATGGATTCCATGGTCATATGTGGGTTACAGCAGTTGTTAATTTAACTTATTTTGTCATTATTTTCATTGATTTAATTTTATTTACTGGTATACTTAAAAAGTCCAGCTTGCAGAATTAGCAAAGAGACACAAATCTGTTACATTGGCACACTAACTAAAAAAACATACAGTGTAACTCCTAAATCTTTCTACATTATCATTTTACAGATTATTAAGCCTTATCTGCATTTGTTTCAGAACCATGCCAAACTTTCTTTTGAACAGATGCTATCGTCCAAAAAGTGATTGTATCCGAGATTTTTTTTTCCACGATAAAGTGATGGGGGCTCATCACCCACTTAATCATCACTGCTTTCCTTGCCACCATAAGGAGAAATTTACTTGTGTTCTTACACTTTTTCAATGAAACGCCTAAAAGTCCCAACAGACACAATAATGGATCAGGCTTTAGCTGTTGTCCAATCATGATGCTGAACTCTGTGCACACAGCCTGCCAAAACTGTTGAATAAACTTACATTCCCAGTGACAGTGTATCGAAGTTACATATTAGGGGGGTTAAGGTTTAGGCTAAACTAGTGGACAACCGGCGACGCTACAAACCATTGATTCCCTCCGTTATCAAGGGAAAGGGGAAAGTGAACTCGCTGCTGAACAAGATCGTTGAGCTGTCTCCAATGAACAATCGGTAGATCGTCAGGGAGAGAAGCTTGTTCATCTTTACGACATGGCTAAAACACCTCATACAAGATGATAACATGGACCTCCTGGGATTAAATACTGTGAGAGCCGACAGAGATGTGAACGCGAGTGGTAAACGGAAAGGGGGGTCTCATCATGTATGCAAATGACTGCTGGTGTAACCCAGAACATCTGTAAAGACTGTGTGGTGTTGCCGGGACCTCGAACTATTACCCGTTAACCTGCGATGATATTACCTACCGATGGAGTTCAGTCACTATATTCCCATTGGGGTTTACTTTCCACTGAGAGCAGATACAGGCACTGCATGTGAGAAGATCCACTCTGTCACAGCGAGGCTGCAGAACAGCATCCTGAGGCATTATATCTGGGGTCTTCAACTGCGTAAATAGCTATAAACTGTCCTACAAGAAATAACAAGACAATCCACCTGCTGTATGAAAATATTAGGGATGAATATGGAGACACGCCCCTCCCCCACTAAGGAAGTCAGATCACAACGTGGTTCACCCACAGCCAATGTACACTCTGTTTGTCCAAAAGCAGCCTGTTACAACTTGCAACTTCAGGAGGTAGTCTCCTTAGATAAAAAGTGTCCTGAGAGACTGCTACAACACCACAAAGTGGGATGTGCTGATCCACCCATATGGTGAGAACATAGAAGGGATGACTCTGTCTGACAGCCTGCTTGAACTCTGCACAGATGTGGTCTCCTTTGTTCAGATGGCCCGCTGTCAAAGCTGTCCTCAATAAGAAGAAGGCTGCCTTCAGGAGCTGAGGCAGGGTGGCCATGAAGGCAGCACAGAAGGAGGTGAATCACCGTGAAAGGGAAGCTAAGGGCAGCTACAGAGGAAAGGTGGAAGCAGAAGCTTAAGGATAACAACGTTGGGGGTCTGTCTGGGAAGGTGTGAGGACCATCACAGGCCACAACACCAGGACCAAAGTCAAGGGGAGGACTATGGAGAGGGCAAACGAACTGAACGGGTTTTCAATCGTAGCCTGTGGCTAGGGAGAATTATCCAGCCTCTGGAAGACTTCCTGAACTGTCCCAGTGTCTAAAAAGAAGTGGCCCAGTGACTTGAACGACCTCCGACCAGTGGCACTCACATCACACCTAATGAAGATGTTCCAGCGGATCTTCCTCAGCCTCCCCAGTCCCCAGGTGTAACATGCCCGGGGGTCAAGTTAAAAAATATAATTTGTGCATAATGCTAAACTGTGCAATCGGTAATTATTTATCTTCAAATGTTCATCGGTGTGCAATATTTCAGTCTATAACCACAAACAATAACAGCCTGATCTAATTCAATATCACTTTCACTTTAATATTTTTGTGGTATTTTATTGCTATTTTTTTCTCTTAATTTTGATTGGATAGGTTGAGGTTAATTTTATTGTGGATATTATATTTATACAGAATTTTGTAATGTAGCTTTTTCTTTTTTTGCCCTCTCTGGTCTGCTTCTGTCCAATGTTAAGTTCCTGGAACTTGAATTTCCTTGAAGGAGTCATCCAAATGGATGAATAAAATCAAGTCTATGTCTAAGTCTATTCTATGTCCTCCAGTGCTACTGCAGCAGGCTGCCATTTGTGCTGGTTCGTGAAATCACAGACACAGCAATAGAGGCTGAGGTCTGCTCCACCAGGCAGGATCTCAGTTTCAAGCTAATCGGTCTAATTTATTTGAGGGAATCATTCTTGCTAAGTGAGAAGAAAGGTAACCTGAGAAAATTTAATTATAGAGATTGAAATATCAGAATTGTTGTGGTTCCCTGAAGTTAATTAGATTAGATTTCAAAACATAATTTGCACGCAACAGTTAACTGTTTTATTAAATCCTTATTGCTGCTTATCATAGGTGGGATTTAAGCCAGCAGGAGGAATCCGGACAGCACAGGAGTCTTTGGTGTGGTTAACTCTGATCAAACAGGAACTGGGCAACGACTGGCTTTCCCCCCACCTGTTTCGCCTGGGAGCCAGCAGCCTTTTGGCTGACATTGAGAGACAGGTAAGAACTTGGCACACAAACTTGCATTGCTCTTACATACCATATTTTTTTCTATTCATATGCTCTTTCTTTTTTCTTTTTACTGTTTGTACAGATCTACCATCACGTCACTGGACAGTACGCAGCCTATCATGAGCTCCCCATGGCCTGAGGTTGACGTTTCCCTTTTTTAAGAAACCAATCAGAGCCACAGGCGTGTTATACCCGCCACAGTTAAAAGAAAACAAGATTATCTGATCACGCCTGTCAGTAAATATGACAGGTACCTTTTCAGGAATGAATGAATAATAATAATAATGCTTTAGTGATAAGAAAACTTACTGATAGATTTATCCTGTTTCCAATTGTTAAATTGAATCTCTGGCCCTCTGTATCCTCTTCAAAAATTAAGGATGCTGTGTGACTCTTACTGTTTCTACATTTGAGCTGAAAGTAAGAAAAAATAGATGTTATTGTATGACCCGTTGAACAATTGTACACCCAAAATATTGTGGAAATTATATCAAACTTTTACAAACTGCAAAATCTGTAATAGGCTATTGTGGGTTTATTCAGGTAACATCTTTGTAAAGGAAAAAAAAGAGATAACAAAAACTTGAGTTTTTATCATTTGCACACAGGAACCTCTTGTGTTTTGTTTTCCATGGTAGTTTTGAGCCCAGGGCAGAAATGAACTTTCATAACTGAAAATATGGTTCACTACAATTTAACTCACAAATTATTGACTAAAACCCATTCACAATAAAGGTAGGCACCTTATGGGTCCATTGAAAAAAGATTTTTGGAACACCTTGTAAGATTGCTTTGCTGTCAGTGTGCCAAAGAAATCACAGTGATGCCAATTACATGTTACCAACTGAACAATATTAGATGTTAGTATCTGTTTTGTTTTCTTCATGACAGAAAAAGGTTTGTACATATTTTAGCATTTTGAATAATTTGTCAGTTATTTTTCAGTCACATCTAGTTTATGCTTGCCCTTTTTCCATCATAGTCATTGATACCATAAAATCTACATTTAAATAGCTTTTTAGATAAATAATTATTGTTGGATTTGGTTGATTTACAACTTTTGTTGATTACATTGCTAGGATATAATTCTAAATTTGTTTATCTAAGATTGAAAAATCATTCCTTTGTAATTGTGCCATTGTAAAATAAACTTGAAAGCAAAATGAATACATTTATTTTCATTTTTCTAATTCTTTTGAAGGTTCAAAAGAGATGTGCTTTTCAAAGAAACTTTTATTAGAACAGAGCCATTAGGGAGCCTATCAATCAGTGTTTTCATGTTATAATTAAGACACTGCCAATAATGATCAATGATCAAGTGTTAAACCATCAGGTTTTGGTATTGTTTATGTCAGAAATGTAATGACCTGGAGACAGCAGGTTTGTCCATTGTGGTGTCTATAAGTTGGAAAGATATGGACTTTTGAACAAGAATGACCTTTTACTTGTGAATTGAGAAAATGATATGCTCTCAAAGATGCACTGTTACAGTTTTAAATATCCTATATTTCTCTTCTAACTCCAATATATCAACCACTTATTTTTTGGAGCTGAAAATCCTTTTTCCTTTGGATTAGTGAGTGGCTGTCCATGATGTTCCATGTTCACAGTCCAGTCTGATTGCAGTTCTTGCCATAATCGGATACCAATATGGCAATGTGCTGACACCAGAAAAACTTCTATGGACCATAAAAACGTTGGAGTCCAGTGTCCCTCACTCAGGCACTTGTCGGCCCCCTTCTGGAGCCAGGCCTGGAGTTGCCACACAGAGGCAAACGTCTGGTGTCCAGGCCTTTGCCCGTGGGGCCCGATCAGGCTCAGCCTGAAAAGGATAGCATGGACTCACCATCTGCAGGAGGGGCGATAAGGGTTGGGCGCAGTGTGACCAAGGTGGCAGCCAAGGATGGGGACCCTGGTGGTTTTTGGCTACATAAGCTTGCTATAGGGAAGAGCGAACCTCCCTTCTCCAGGGGGGAATGAATCTGAGCTAGTTTGTGAGGTTGAGTGGTTCTGACTAGATATCGTTCGACTCATCTCGAATCACCCAATCGTCTGTCTGTCTGGTCTGGTCTGGTCTGGTCTGGTCTGGTCTGTCACTCACACGTCCAATCAGGGCTTCATTGATGCAAGCTTTTTTAGAGTTGTCATACACATGCTTAACTTAACAAACAACAACTTATAGTTGATTAAACAAACTCACACCAGCCTTTGTGAAACCTTAACTTAAAGCCAAAGATAGTTTGTTGAACCTGGTCTCCCTGCCATAGATTTTTTTTAGGGTAGAACATAATGTACTCAGCCCCAGTATCCCGCAAACGTTACTTGACATCCTCAAATCCTTTTCGTTTGCACAACACCATAGCTGACAAATCCTGGAAAGTCATGATGGTGGACACCTGGTACTTTACGGTCCCACTCCATATTGCGGCATCTGTTACGTTCTGTCTATGAAGGAAGTTGTGAAATATCAGGATGAGTCGTTGCTGGTTTGGCCTCTGGAAACAGGGTGCGGTGAGCTCTTTCAATTTAAATTTTAACATGGTCGGCTTTTGTCTCCATCCCAAACAAGTTGGGTATCCAGCTCTCGAAAAACTTTGATTAGTTACTCTCTTCTGCGTCTTCTAGTAGTTTTTCTCCTGCCTTTGTTTTCTTTGATTTACTCAATAAAGCCTTGTATTTGGTTGTGAAGCACCTGAACCCGCGTGTCCACCATCTCACAGGTTTGTTCATCTGCCTCAGTGGCTCTTTCATCAATCTTTTAAAGCTGCTGGCCAGTAAAGTTTGGGATAATGACACCAGTATTTTATCAATTACCATGGTTATGATTGCTGATATTTCCTGAATTGTTTGGTCAAAAGCAGTGTCAAGACAAAGTCGGTGTCATTTTGTAGTGGTTGTTGCTCTTCCTCTATTAGGAGAGAGTCAGTTATACTAGCTGTGGTTTCTGGTCTAAGGTGGGATTTTTATAACTAGCTTTTAGTTATTTTAATTTAGACTTGTATTTAACCTGTGCTTTCTGCTCTCTCTCTCTCTCTCTCTCTCTCTCTCTGGCATTCATGGCTGGAGAAAATCTGTCAGTTAGTTATGCTGTATAAGGTACCCACGCACTACAATGCTCAGTCACTTCTTCAGCACATTCAATGACAACAGAGGTAACTTGCCAATGAGACTTGGTCGTGAAGCCCAGCTTAGGGGCATTGCCAGGCCAATAAAATATCTGTGAATCTCATGAGGGAAGAAGCGCATTTAGTATCTGTGGTCCTGCTTGATCACTCTAACATTGAGCCCAGCGCTGACATAATTTTATATTGCATTGCTAAAAACATCTATTTTTTTTAGGCTTCCAATAAAGAACCAAAGCTAACATTATCCAGTGATAGCTAATTTTTTGCCAAGTGAACTCAAACTTCTGTAACCAAGAAGTTTGTACCAAGACAGAGCTGTTTTGAATAAAATAGAAAAATCGTGAACAAAGTGGAAGATATTCCGATGGCTGTTCATATATCAGACTACTTCAGATTGCTTGAGCACGCACTTCAGTATGGCCACTTATCCTTATCTTGCTCTGATACTGAGGAAGATGAGATGGATAATCTGTGTAACATTTTTACACTTAAAATATTGAGTATATTTGAAAGTTGTGAAATTCTTTAGATTTACCTTATGAATTAAGTAATTGTAAAAAAATATGCAGACCTGAACAACAACATTGAGTACCATGAAATATTAAATTGAGTTGATTATAATTAGAATTCTAAGTCTATGCAATAGTAACACTAAGTTCAAACCACTCAAACGATTTGAGTAGATTTAATTAAAATGTAAAGTAGATGCAACTGAAAATTAGATTATTGTTTAACCCAAATTTTCTGCTACATTTACTTATTGTTTTTTTTAACATATTATACCTCATGCTGGACCATCAAATATCAGAATAAATGTGTTACATGTACTTATTTCTTAAGAAAGTGTTAAATCTTTAATGTAGATGTATTTCAGGTCGATATCAAACAAAATAAACAAAGCAGCTGTATACATGTAAACATTTTTAATTAAACATTTATCTAATTTGAGAAATATAAAATATCAAGATTATATCTGAGCATCTTATCTTTGCAAATCACATGTCCATGCTTGAAAAACAGCTCAACTGAACCCCTAAGGGGTCTCTAACCTTGGCTAAAATACACCAAGAACAACGGGCTCTTCATTTGAAATCACATAAAATAACATGCCAGTTACAATAAACTGTTTGGCATTAATGGAAATCTCAGCTTGCATTAAAACTTTCAACATGGTTAATTATCGCCAGTGACAATGTGACAATGTCCCTGTGAGCATCAGGCTGAAGTATATTGCTGGAATGCAAGAACATTTTGCATCCTCCTGAAATGCACCAAAAACAGTGACATTTCCCTTAATTTTTTCAAGTTGTACAACAGAAAATACCAGTCCAAAATGATATTTCACTATGAAAAAAAACTAAACTCTTATGTAAACATTAAGACAACAGGATGTCAGCAGACTTTAGACTTGCCAATGAGATTCACATTCAAGTGACCAAGAGAGTATCTTAATGAATAGTAGCCAGCATCTAGATACAGTTCCTTAGAATATGATTATTTGTGAACCATTCGATTGTATATCTTGCTTTATGTTTTGGATCATTGTCTTGTTGGAAGATAAATATCCTTCCCAGTCTAAGGTTTTTCTTCCAGAATGGTCCTGTATTTGGCTGAATCTATCTTCCCAACAATCTTAACCATCTTCCCTGTCCCTACTGAAGAAAAACAGGCCCAAATCATGATGCTGCGACCACTATGTTTGACAGTGGGGATGGTGTGTTCAGGGTGATGAGCTGTGTTGCTTTTACACCAAACATAGCATTGTGGCTAAAAAGCTAGATTTTAGTTTAATCTGACCAGAGCACCTTCTTCAACACGTTTGGTCAGTTTCCAAGGTGGCTTGTGGCAAATGTTAAACAAGATTTTTATGGATATCTCTAAGAAATGGCTTTCTTCTTGCCACTCTTCCATAAAGGCCAGATTTGTGCAGTATACGACTGATTGTCATGGGCCTCTTGGCTGCATCTCTGATAAGTTTTCTCCTTGTTTGAGCCGAAAGTTTAGAGGGACGGCCGGGTCTTCGTAGATTTGAATTGGTCTGATACTCCTTCCATTTCAATATTATCGCTTGCACAGTTACCCTTGGGATGTTTAAAGCTTGGGAAATCTTTTTGTATCCAAATCCGTCTGGAAACTTCTCCACACCAGTATCCCGGACCTGCCTGGTGTGTTTCTTGGTCTTCATGATGCTCTCTGCGCTTTAAACAGACATCTGAGACTATCACAGAGCCGGTGCTTTTATATTGAGCATTTTCACAATGAAACTGACACTATCATCTACAACAACAATCTGTTAAATCATAATAAAATCAGGTATACCACCAGTTTAATCATAAGGCAAAACCATCCCAGCAGCATATTTAGTTCCATGGAATGTAGCCACATTGGTCAAATTCGCAGAGGTTTGTGGACAAAATAACTTGAAATACTGCTTTATTCCTGTATCAAGTATATTTAGTGGAATAGATTATATTTTGAGACACACACTGCAGGTTTCAAAGCTTTTTTGTGTGTGCTGTATGCCATCATCATTTCGGGCATTGAGGCCAGTGACATACAGTAAATACATTTCTGAAACTGTCTTTGTGTCTAACAATGCACTTAAAGAAACTGTTTTGCCTCAAATCGCTTTGTCCAGAGGCTAACCAAAGGACCAAACCCTCTTATCAAATCAGGGTAATGCTCCAAAAAATTATGCTTTGGATGAATTTTTGATCCAGGAAAACTTTCCACAGCCTGTGCCGATGTTCAGATATCAGCGTGTCGAGGTAGCAAATACTCCTCAGTGTGTGGGGGCAACTACAAGCTCAGTTATATCTTTTAATGTCATGAGAATGTGCCGTTCTGGATCACATAGTGGTTTAGCTGCACCAATAATGAATGACAATAATTTTAATGTCCACTTTTTATTAGTGTTCCCACCAATAATTTTCCGAGAGGCAAAATTTCAGTTAGAGGAAGATCCAATTTCAATGGTTCCAACTTGAACCCATACACCCATCTTCCAAGAACTTTGTAAGGTTCCAGCAACCATTCTTGCTGCAGAGATTCAGTTGGGGGTATATGAGTTCTGGCCAACTACATCATACTCTTCCTGGGAGCCTTTGTAATCAAGGGCTGATCTTGATATATTGTTACAGTAGTCTCACAAATGAGAGATTGAGGTGTAAATGATGCATCAATCTTCTTCAGAGATGTCTTGTGTTCCTGCTCTTGGTTAGCACCGCCCCCTCACGGCAAGAGGATTCCTGTTTCAAGTCCCTGGAGCAACCAGGACTGTTGGTATTAAGTTTGCATGGTCTCTTTGTGTCTGTGTGGGTTCTCTCCGGGTACTCTGGCTTCCTCCCACCGTCCAAAAACATGCATGTTAGGTTTTTAGACCACTCTAAATAGCCCCTAGGAGTGAATTTGAGTGTGTATGGTTATTTGGATCTGTGTGGCCCTTTGATGAACTGGTGACCTGTTCGGAGTGTAACCTACCTCCCGCCCAGTCAGCTGGGCTCCATTGAGAATAAGCAGTTTAGAAAACAAAGATGGGAACAAAGATTAGATGGAGCAGGTTTTAATTATTTTTAAGAACACAGGATGGGAAACACAGAAGTGGAAATGACTGAAATAAACATTGACTTTTTACGGTCCTTGCACTCAAGGCTAGGGATACACCAGTAGACGCCCCCCAAAACCCCCTAACTTGTTGAACTATCACAACCCTCCTACCCCCAACACACAGAATATGTTCAAACATGTCCTGTACAACCCAAGATGAGGTGACCGGAAATGACCATAAATAAAATCATTTGACTAAGGATGATCTTAATTTCTCTAACATGTATGAGGAATCTAATGTAAAATGGTAGTGTAATGTCAAAGTCAAAACTCGAATCATAAACTATTTTCTTGTTGAAATATTCATACCTAGAACACCATCCTATTCTACTATTTTTGTGAATGGAACTGCTGTTAAAAATACCTAATTTATTTCCAATGTAGAAATGCAATATTTATTAAGTTCCAGTAAACTAAACGGTACCTCTCAGTCGTGTCCACGATGACCTTAAATTAAATGTATTACAACTTACTGCTGTGGAAAATCTGAAACTGAGCTTCTTTCTTTAAGACTCAATAGGTTTCTCATCATTTTGTCTTAAAAGGCTGGTTCTTTCTAAATGACTGTAGGAAAATCTGTCACTTTCACATGTATGCAATCTTCTAGACAGTTTAATCTTTTACCAAAAATAAATCTTTAAAAAAACCTTGAAACTTGAGTGGCTTCTGGTTGAAATGATAAAGACAGGACAGTTGTGAAAACGATGCACTTAATCACTAAAACATAAATTGATTTATGTTAGCTTTCAAGCTTGTTGCAGAGAAACTGTATTATTTGTGCATAAATCTTGATTGTCAGAATAATTTTTAGAAGGCTATTTAAATTAGCTGAATATCATTGTGAGGTGTACTGACTACAGTCAAATCCCCTATGTACAGGAGAAGATTTTTAAAAAAAGACATTGCCTGAGCGGTGGCATTTCTTCAAGGAATACATGTTTTGTACTTTCTTTCAAAAGATTGATATGGAGGAACTGGGAACATTTTACTTACTGTATAACTTTACAAAAGGAGCCAAACAATTGTTTTTGTCAAAGTTTGACATTGACAGAACTAGAGCAAGGGTTTTCACAGGTTCCTCAAACCCACAAGGGACACGGTAAATACAGCTCAGAAAATAAGTTTACTTTAATTGTCATTTAGAATTAATTTGCATTTTGCTGAAGACTGGGGACACATGAAAAATAACATTCTCTCCAAGGTGGTTTGAGGAAAGGCGTCTTTTTTTAGCCTACTTAATTTTTTGGTCATATTTTGAAGGATTCATATTATACCCTATTTCAACAAGTTAAGCTAGTTCCCTGGTGTCCTAATGTAATGTCTGTGAGAAGCTTTGGTCAAAATACCATAAGGATGAAGCACAATAGCAGTTCAATCACCCCTGCCAAAACAGCCCTGTTCAGAGTGCTCGGTTTTGAGTGCCTGTCTCTTTAAATGCAAATGAGACACAGACAATCCACCCACTTCGTCCGGAAGGTTTGCCGACGTCGCACGCTCACGCTACCATGACAACAGCTGAACGTGAACTCTGGGAGAAACATGGCAGCTGGAGGAAACTTTTTGGTCCAAACTTTGAACCAGTCAGACCCTGAACAAGAAGGAGCTAGTGAAGAAGTTTTTCAGTGTAGACTGCAACAAGACGTTTCTGAATGGTGAGTTATGAGCTTTATTTGACTTTTTTCTTAATGTGTATGTTTGTACATTGGGTAAATACGGTCGCTGACTAATTATGGTCAACCGCTGACCGCTGTTTGTGTAATTTACTGCTTATAAAAATCTAGATTTCTCTTAGTTGAGTAAACATAAGTAGCATGCTATTCCCGTTACAAGAGTAAATTTTACAAGTCCGCAATATTAGCTACGAGTGGGAATACAGCACTCCTTGTTTCATTCTCAGCTACGCCGTAAAAACGTTACATTATTCTGTCACATCTAACGTTACTATCCACGTTACTATCCACTGCTTTTCCTGAGGCATGTCTCTTGCTGGTAGGGACAATGGCGGAGCACAGATAGGCGGAGTAAGATGAGGTGGGTGGCAACATGCAGGTGAAAGGCTGGAATATTATAATGAGCTAGAGCAAATTGTGTCAGAAACTACCGACTCCAGAAGCTCCTGATTTATCTCCTGTATTGAGACTGAGGCAGCCCACAAAAACATGACTGAGTCATTTTTTTCACACTTTGCCTCCTGATAGGCCCTCTACTGTCCCAAATGTACATAATTAAATTATTAAAAACTTGGTTTTGCATATGTCCCCTTTAATATTGATTTTAAATATAAACCTTGAAGCATACCTCTGAATCTGAAGGTACTGCTCAAATTTTGATAATTTTGATAGTTGACTTAGGTGAATTAGGACAAATATACGTTTTAAGGTACAAGATGTATGTGAAAGTTTGGAGAATGTGGAAGAAATCTTAACGAGTCTGAAAATATTTTGAAGAATGAAACTGGCTTAAATATCTTTGAGTCACATGACCACTTTGATCTGCCACTCTTACATACCATTATAGCAATTCATTGTGAAAACAATGTTGAAAGAGTTTTGAAGAGATTTTAAGACACACTCCAGATGTGCTAATTTAAAAAATAGTTGTTAATTTAAATGTGGATGTTTTGATGTTGCTTTGTCGGATCATTGTTGTGTTTTCTTTGAACTGACTGTTACAGCCAAACCAACAGTTGGTTTTACAATTGCTCAGGAAATATTATTATGACACAGGTAGAGAGTTTATGGAAATAATTAGGTTTGAAGGTACTCCGTTTCATAATGTTGACGATCTGGTGAACTCTTACACAACAAGTTTCTTACAGGTTTTGGATGCCATTGCTCCTGTCAAGGTTAGAATGGTTTAAAGCGGACAAAAAGGTACCATGGTGAAAAGAAGACTCGGGAAGAGCACAGAAGAGGGAGTGCCGAACAGAAATGGCACAAGTCAAAGCTCCAGGTTCATTTTGTAATCTACAAAGAAACTTTATACTGTATGTGTTCAACTACACTTTGCAAAGAGTTTAACAAACTCTCACAAGAGTTGAGTTCACAAAGTCTCACTGCCTATGGAACTAATTTCTACTTCTAAATGTCATGAGTTTGCAATATTCTTTAATGACAGAGTTCAAGGCATTAATAATGTGATTCCATGAACAATCAGCTAAGAAAAGTGGAAATGCATTTAAAAAAGGTTATGGCTAACGGAAAGTCCTAGCACAGGGAATGAGAGTAAGATTAAATATTTTGTGCTCAACACAGCACCTTGATGAAGCACAAAGAGATATATGTAGAGCCAAAATTCCAGTAATTACATGTACAACAGTTCAAATATGATTCACATTACTCATTTACTCTTTGAGTGCTTACTGTTCATTGTTTCATAAAGTTATAAGGGCAAGTGGTCAGGTTTTAAAGATGACTGTTAGGGTCAAACTGTAAGGTCATACAATATCATGAGTGTGTCTTTTGAGACATCCTTGAGTCGACAGAAAGCTTGGAAGAATTGGCCCTGCTAAATAGATTCTGAGGTCAACAAATTGTAACACACAAATTCCCATATAATCAGAACAGCTCGGTAAGTTATATGAACAACATGCATTATCCTACTTGGTAGCTTTCACATTATTAACTTTTACTTTTTAATAAATCTATATTTTGTACTTCCTCAGACGGACTAAGACTCTTGCTTAAAATTCCACAACATTTATCAAGGCCAAGAAAGCCTCAGTGCATCAACGTATGCATGAGGCCATTTGCTGCACCTACTCTACTACTCTACTATGCCTGATATACATGCGTTGGTCTAAGTGTTGAAATATTTAGATTTATCGGTTAATAGTTACAGTCCCATTTAATCTTCCAATTGAATAATTTGAAACATTTAGACACAATGATGAAGTCTAGCTACGCCCACGTCTTCCTGCTATGCCCGTGAGCGAGCCTAAGGGGGGTTCGCCACGCCACGCCCACTCCATGATCTACGTCCCCTTCCCATGCCCGTGAGCGAGCCTAAGGGGGGCTCGCCACACCACGCCCACGGCATGACCTACGTCCCCTTGCCATGCCCGTGTGAAAGCCTAAGGGGGGCTCGCCGCGCCCACGTCTTCCTGCCATGCCC
>JABUIW010043787.1:374691-387420 GCA_013363375.1 Menidia beryllina
GCCGCGCCCACGTCTTCCTGCCATGCCCGTGAGCGAGCCTAAGGGGGCTCGCCATGACCTACGTCCCCTTGCCATGCCCGTGAGCGAGCCCGGTGGAGCTCGCCGCTCCAGGTCCACGCATCCAAGTCCATGCTGATGTGCGAGCCGGTGGAGGCTTGCATAGCCACCAAGTCCCTCGCCAAGTCCCTCGCCAAGTCCCACGCCAAGTCCCACGCGAACTATGCCTTGTGTCTGTTCCCTCTGTTCCTGATCCCCCCCCCCCCCCCGTGGGCCTCCTGTGTGTTTTGGGCCGTCTGGGGGGCCATGCCTTGAGGGGGGGGCTCTGTCACGTCTGGGGGAATGTCTGGTGTCTCGTCATGTCTTGATTACCTATTGTGTACACCTGGGGTTCCCCTCCCTCATGTGTTTAAATAGGTAACCAGTGGAGTTCATTGAACTCCACTGGTTACCTCTGGCTGCCCGTATCAAATTCAAGTCCCTGATGCTAGCCTACAAAGTGCTTAAGGGTATGGCTCCCATCTACTTGAATCCCCTTGCAAAGGCTTATGTCACAACTCGATCACTCCGGTCATCAATGGATTGTCGTCTAGCAGTGCCTTCACCACGCTTAAGACAATCCAGACTGTTTGCATGTGTCGTTCCAAGATGGTGGAACGACCTACCAAGCTCCACAAGAACAGCAGAGTCCCTGTCTGTCTTCAAGAAACTCTTGAAGACCCACCTCTTCAAAGAGCATCTCCTATCCTAACCCTAACCCGTACCTCTACCCCCCAACAGCTCCTTCTGTAGTCCCTCTACCTCTATCTCTATCTCACCACTGACTCTGATCATTGTTTCTCCTCTATATAGCTTATTGTCATTGTGATGAGAAATGTAATATTGTGTCTACTCTGTAAGTCGCTTTGGATAAAAGCGTCTGCCAAATGCATAAACATAAACATAAACATAGTCCTCGTTTCCCATGTCCTGTGTCAGTGTGTTTTCGTCATTGTGAGATTTTCGTCACCCCTCGCCACGTAAGGTTTTGATTTTTGCACCTTTGCCATAGCCTTGTTTACTCCTTGATATTTTGCCACAGTCTAGCTTTTCAGGTGCGGAGAGGGTTGATTCCAAGGGTTTTATTGCAACAAAAACACACTCAAAAAGACCACAGTGTTACAAAATGGTCGTACAAGCTATCTTCAGCCATGCAGTGGTCAGATCAAGGTGAAAGAAACGTTTGCAGAGAAGCCCAACAGTCGTCATCAGCCAGCGCTTAGCTGAACATGCAGTTCGATGACACCTCTCAACATTGAGAGCCTGGGTCAAGGAATCTTCAATCGCACCTCAGACGATCACAAACTAGGACCCTCAGTTGAGGACGTGAAGTTCCTGCGAATCATGGATGAGGAGTTCCATCAAGATGACTCCAACAACTGGGTTTGTCCCCTACCTTTCCAGTCGCCAAGAAGGCGGCTACCCAACAACAGACAGCTCGCCTATGACCGTCTCATGTCCCTACGACAGTCATTAGATGCACTTCTTGGACTTCATGCAGAACATGCTCATGCGACAACATGCAGAGGTTGCACCGCCACTCCAGGGAAACAAAGAGTGCTGGTACCTACCTCTGTTCGGAGTCTACCATTCAAAAAAGCCGGACAAAATCCGCATTGTCTTCGATTCCAGTGCAGCCTATAATGGAGTGTCACTCAACGACGTCCTCATTACAGGCCCCGTCCTCAATAACAGCCTAGTGGGCGTGCTCATGAGGTTCAGGAAAAAAGCGGTGGCTGTCACAGCCGACATTGAACATATGTTTTATTGCTTTGTGGTGAAGGAAGACCACAGAGACTTCCTTCGCTTTCTGTGGTACCAGAGCAATGACATGGCAAGTGAAGTCACCGAATATCGAATGAGAGTCCACACCTTCGGAAACAGTCCCTTACCCACCATCGCCATATACGGCTTACGAAGGGCTGCTGAAAAAGGGGAAGCAGAGTTCGGTCCTGCAGTACGAAGATTTGTTGAACGTGAGTTTTACGTGGATGATTGGTTGAAATCATTCAGCAATGAAGAAGAAGCCATCAGTGTTGTAAAGCAAACTCAACAAATGTTTGCAGCCTCAAACATCAGGTTACACAAGTTCATTTCCAATCGGCCTGCAGTCCTGGAAGCCTTTCTGCATAATGATCTTGCTCAAAATATTGGAAATTTGGATCTCTTTGCGGATGACCTGCCTTTTCAACGCAGTCAGGGATTGTCCTGGAACATCGCAGTGGACACGTTCACCTTCCGAATCACCTGTGAGCAGAAACCCTTTACACAAAGGGGGGTGCTGTTGACAATGAATAGTGTCCACGACCCTCTAGGGTTCCTAGCCCCAGTCACCATCCAGGGTAGACTGCTCTCTCGAGAGAGCTCACCAGCCTGGCATTCGACTGGGACTCACCTCTCCCACACAACATGGAAGCCGAGTGGATAAAATGGAGACACTCATTGCTAGACCTAGAGGAACTTCAGATCCCATGTGTCTACACAACCATTTCTACATCAGGGGCTCAGCGAAAGGAGCTTTGCATGTTTGCTAATGCATCAGTGAAAGCTGTGACTGCAGTGGCATACATCAGAGTATCATCTCAAGAAGGGGCATGTAGAGACTGGATTTGTGTATGGGAAAAGCGAAGTTAGCGCCTCAACCTAATCTGACAATTCCGAGGCTGGAACTCTGCGTGACGGTGCTTGCTGTGGAGTTGGCAGAGATGATAACTTCAGAGATGGATGTCACGTTCGACAACATAGTATACTACACTGACAGCAAGGTAGTGTTAGGGTACCTCCACAACCAAAAACGAAGGTTCTACGTCTACGTGCACAACAGAGTCCAACGCATACAGCATTCACCATGCTCTGGACAATGGAGATGCGTACCTTCGGACTTAAATCCAGCGGATTACGGCTCTCGCTCTGTGCCAGCGGCTCTTCTCAGCAGCACGACATGGCTTAAGGGGACCAGCCTTTCTCACCAAGCCATTTCTGTACCTCTCTGAGCCTAAAGAGACCTACGACCTTGTCGATCCTGCAGCAGACTCTGAAATACGTCCCCAGGTGACAGTGAACATTGTGCACATTGTTGAAGATGCCATCCAGCCCGAGCGCTTTGAGCGCTTCTCCAAGTTAAGCACTCTGATCAGAGCAATAGCACACTTGATCCACATTGCTCGCACCTTTTCTCACTCTACTCTTACTGGCAGCTGCAGAGGTTGGCACATCTGCAAACCCTCGGTGGAAGAGATGGCACGAGTCAAAGTGTGCATACTGAAGAGTGTTCAGAGAGAGTGCTATCAGGAAGAGATAAAATGCATTCAAGAGGACTTAAACATTGCCTCTTCAAGCAGCCTGCACAAACTGAATCCAATTCTTGACTCCGATGGATTGTTGAGAGTTGGAGGCCGTATAAACCACACGGGCCTAGAGTTGAATGACATCCATCCTATCATTGTCCCAGGCCGTCATCACCTGTCAGTGTTTCTCATACGCCACTATCATGAAGCGGTGAAACACCAGGGCAGCAGGTGCCATCAGGTCGGCAGGCTTCTGGATAGTTGGTGCAAAACAAAGCATTACCAGTCTTCTGTTCAAGTGTGTCGCATGCAAGAAGCTGCGCTGGAAAACAGAACACCAACAAATGGGAGACTTAACAGCGGAACGGCTGCAGGTATCGCCGCCCTTCACATACGTCGGTGTTGCCGTATTCGGGCCATGGGAGGTCACTTCACGCCGTACTAGAGGAGGACATACCAATTCCAAGAGATGGGCAGTGATGTTTTCATGCATGTGCATGCGAGCAGTGCACATCGAGTTGATAGAGACTATGACTGCCAGTAGTTTCATCAATGATTTGAGCCGTCTCTTTGCCATCCGAGTTCCTGCATAGCAGATTCGTTCTGTGGGACGAATTTTGTGGGTGCTTCAAGAAAATTGCGAATGTCCAGCACTGCCTCATGCTCAGATAGCATAGAGAGATACCTCAGTGGCCAGATCTGCACCTGAGTGTTCAATCCACCCCATTCATCCCATATGGGTGGAACCTGGGAGTGGATGATTGGGATTCCCAGGCGCATCCTTGACTGTATGTTACATGAGCAAAGAACACAGTTGACACATGAGGTCTTGTCTACAGTAATGGCCGAGGTAGCAGCAGTGAAGAATGCGCGACCACTCATCCCAGTATCGTCAGACCCAGAGTCAACTTTGATCCTCACTCCATCCATGCTCCTGACCTTGAAGACAGGGTCAGCACCTCCTCCTCCTGGCAACTTTGAGGGTGGGGCCAGGTACAAGGAAGAATGGAAGAGAGTCCAATATCTGGCTGACATCTTCTGGGGCAAGTGGAGGCGTGAGTATCTTCACAAATTTCAACTCA
This sequence comes from Menidia beryllina, assembly GCA_013363375.1. Taxonomy (NCBI): domain Eukaryota; kingdom Metazoa; phylum Chordata; class Actinopteri; order Atheriniformes; family Atherinopsidae; genus Menidia; species Menidia beryllina. The sequence goes on from JABUIW010043787.1 coordinate 379,097, forward strand.
GACACAAGTGGAAGGACAAGAAACCCAGCTTGAAACGTGGAGAAGTAGTTCTACTAAAAGATTCTCAATCCAAAAGAAATGAGTGGCCTATCGCTATCATCACAAAGACTTTCCCAGGGCAAGATGGACTAGTCGGGAAGGTCGAGATGACTACTGCAAAGGATGGAGGCAAAAAGACTTTATCTCATCCTGTCACAGAAGTAGTCCTGCTTCTGTCCGAAGAACGCACTAGCAATGTTGATAGTTAAATGTGGGTTCTTACAGACCCCAGATGGGGAGTGTTATGTTTGCAGTTTTATATTTTCTTCTAATGCAATTTTCATTAGCAATTGCAGAATAAAAGAATGTTCAATCCCTCTCAAAAAGACTTATTCCAGAGCCAGAGCTGGGCGTTCAGGCTAGACCTACTATTTCTAGCCGGAATCTCTCTGCCTTGCACACTAAATCAGGCTCCTTCCCCACCATAGAGGTGACATTCCACGTCCCCAGGGTCAGCCGAGAATAAGTCCACCAAGATCCCCGTCTCCAGATACCACCTGTACGATATTGCACCCGGCCCTTTTGGCCGCTTCCATGGGTGGTAACCCCACCGGAAGGAGAACCCATGTGACCCTTTTGGGCTGATCCTACCAGGGTTCCATAGGTGAAAGCCCGGCCACCAGGCACTGGCCAGCATGACCCACTTCCAGGACTGGTTCCAGAGCGGGGCCCCAGTGACCCGCATCCAGGTGAAGGAGCACTTGATCCATTTATAACTTTAACCATAAGGGGTCATTGGGTTCCACCTTGTCTGATCCCATGCCTAGGACATGTTTGCCTTGGGCGACCTTACAAGTGGCTTGAAAACCCGGACAACATAGCTCCTAGGATACCTACCCTTTTCTGATGGTATAATAACCTGGGGAGGCAAAGTTAGTACCAGCGGAGCCATTGCGATGAGGGGAATCTGCTGGATGGATTTTCGACTGCCATTCAGTTCCATTCTGAGCTGAAGTTTCTTCCACAGCAGACCTGTTCATCCCATCCAGGAATTGATACAACTCCTCCAGAACAGGTTTAGCACCAATGAAATTGGTCCTTGGATCAGACCAGATCTTTTTAGGATGACCTCGAATAGCTGTAAATCTCTGATAAGCCATTAGAAAACTTTCAGTTGACCTAGTGTTAGCAAGCTCCGTGTGAATTGCTCTGCTCGCCATGCAGCAGAATGAATCCCCAAACCATCTTAACTCTCCTTTTCACATCATATTTAACCTAATATGGTCAAAACAGGTCAACTGTTGTAAATTCAAAAGTTCTCTCTGGAGGTAAATCACTCATTACTTGCCGACATATTTCTTGCAGATTACCTTTTCACGAATTCTTCATCCCTTAATGACCCATGCTTTTTTCTAACCTTCATAAGAGTTGCAGCCACTCCCTCATGGCCTCTGCTGTGAGCTTCACAGACCAACAGCATTGAGATCCATCCATTGTGTGGTAGCAAAGGAACACCAACTCTGTCTTCTCTAAAAGCCTGGATTCTCCCACCACAAACCAGAAGCCCAGATATTCCTTCTTTGTAGACCACCAAACCGTCTAATGTGGTGGCTGGAAAGGTGATGCCCTCCTGTGCAGCAAGAAAAAGGTCTCTTAAAGTATCTCGACGCTCTATTACAGTAATGACTCCAGTTAATGACACTGCCTCCCACTTTGGAGTTCTCATGATCCTCTTTTAACCTAAAAAGCGTTTTGCTGTCCGCCAGACCTGGACAATCACTCTAAACGACCAACCCAAATTCCTTAAACGTCGTACATCCACCAAGTTCTTAACAGCAGTATTGGCAGGTGGCCTCTGAGGCTCTGGTGGTTGTTTCTTTACCTGCGTTCATGTAAGTAAAGCACCAAACGATTTTTTCTGCATGTTTCCAACTGATTCTCTTACAGTTAATGAAACATCCTTTAGAGATTTGACCTGCCACTTTACCAGTGGTAAACTCAGAAATGTTGCGCCTTGCTGCCATGCTGAATGTTCCTACAAATCCTTTGAACTAGAACCACAAGTGATGACATCAACAATGTTCAGGGTTACTATTCTGGGTTTCTCCAATCCTATTAGCAAAAAAGGACTGGAAACCATAACTTTCACTTTGAAGTACCTCTTCAAGCGGGCAGCAAATACTGCTCCACACAGCTCAGCCTTGACTGCTTCTCCCTTGTGGTCCAAGGGCGTTAGTTAAGCTTTAGATTCTACCAGTCTTACTACTGGACCTTGATCACATGCCCACCGCAAGTAGAGAACAGCACCATAAGCCTGCTCACTACCACCAGAAAAGGTAATAGCATCAGCCTCAGCAGCTGCACCCACTGGTGTCAAAGCTCTTGCAAACTTAAACTGGTTCAGTTTGGCATATTCTTCAAAGAGATTGATGGCATCTGCTCTAAGCATTTCTGAGAGTGTCTTTGATAGTCCTAAGCTTAGCTTCCTGAAAAGCTCTACGGACTAGAATGGCTCCTTTCTGCTTAACAGGCGTTGTCAGACCAATTGGATCATATCATGCAGAAACTTGGCTGAATAATTGTTGTTGTGTTAGTGGATTTGGCGTCTGGGCTCTCACCTCTTCCAATTGAATATTTTTCTCAAGTGTCATCTTCCTTTTTCTCTTTGATGAGTTTATTCCAACCATGAAATAGAGCCTGTCATCTTCCAGGGTATAGCCAAGCCCAGAGCTTTGTTTTCCTCTTCTTTGAGCTGATTTGGCAGAATCATAATCTTTGTAGTAGCCTCCACTTTGACCAGAGAAAACCCAGGGTTTTAACTCAAACCCACCTGCATTCAGAATCTGCTCCACATTTTCTGTGATGATTTTGAGTTGGTTCAAGTTGTTATGAGAGGTCAAAAGGTCATCAACATGGCTATGCTCTTCGATTACTCTACGCTCCTCCACAAAATGGCTGTACTTGGGGAGATTAGCTGTCTCTCTTAAGGCAAGTTGAGCAATACATCCTGCTGGCTTATAACCAATATTTACTCTAGTGATTGCAAATTCTCCTAGCTCCGCCTCCTCAGAATCACGCCAGAGGAACCTATGTGGATGTACTTCACGGTCGTTAAGCCGTACTGAATTTTACATCTTTTGTATGTCCCCCAGGGCAGCGAATACTTCCACTTTGGAACCCGAGAAGCACAGCACTGATTGAATTTAGCACATCTGGGCCCTTCAGCAGAAGATAATTTAAACTCACTCCTTCACACTTTTGACTACATCCCAGACCAACCTGACTAGAATTGTGACAGAGTGTGGGTTTGGTGCAATGAGGTGGCTGATGTACCATACGGGACCAGTCCATGTACTCAGGATGTCATTAGACAACTTCATAGCAGCTCGCAGCTTAACCATCTCATGAACCTGAGCTGAATATGCGGCCTTCCACTCTGGATCCCTTGCCAATTGCCTCTCAGTCCTCATGAATGTAGCTTCAACTGCACTCCTGTTACAAGGTAATGTGGCTGGATCTTCTACCCAGGGATAGCTGGCATGCCAATGAGGCTTCTCACTATGGTAATCAGAAACTACATACCTTAGTCCACTTTTTACCACTTCCAGTTCCCTTTATTCAGAGAGGGTCATTTCTTTGCCACCTGGCTGGCAGTTTCCACAGTGACAACCCCCACATTTTGGGATGCAACCAGCACCAATGCTGTCTCATTTCCACCACTCTAGAAACCTGGAAGTATACGCTACACAATTTGATTTGTGAGCTTGAATCACAGTAGAAGGGTGCTGGCTTTGTTTACTTTGGCCTACACAAATATGTTCTTCATACCTTACTGCAGCAGTGGATCTTGCGAAATGTGTTTGTGTTGGGTCTAAATACGACTCCTAGTTCCTCACTATCAAGAGTTTAGTTATTAATCAATAGACCCAGGAAGAGGCATCAGAATAAAAAGGCTTGACACAGAGGATAAGTTTTTTCTCGTCTGCAGAGGAGGGAGAGACTGCGTGGACGCTCAGCCACACATAGAATCTCACCCACATTTCTCTAGCAGTTGAGTTTTATTAGACTGATAGTTGCTAAGCAGTGTACATATTATGGGATAGGAAAGTATTGGACACAATATCTGTCATGCCCTTATAAGGTTTTTCCCGGTAGTTGGCCGCTGTTGAAAGCCAGACCTTGGAAGACACAGATGGTAGACAGATGGGAGACAAAACACACATATTTTAGCTTCACACTAATGTAAATACGAAAAATAGCTTCTACATATCCCTCCTGTTTTGAGTTTTGGGAACCTTCTGTTAAACTAACATAGGGGACCGTACATCAGAGTAGAAACAGTCTCTAACAGAGAATTTAGCAACTACTCGTCACAATAAACAACACAACAGTGATCGAGGACAGGAGTGGGCGAAAACCCTTCTTTTCTATGTAAAGGGAAAAATTCCCACTCGACCTTTCCGCACGGAAACGATCGCCTCTTGGCCAGTCCACGATCCGGATCAGTCTTTTGGAATACTTTCGGGGAGAGTAGGAAAGGGTAGAGGTGAAAGGAGAGGATAGTGGAGGGGAAAAGGAGGGAACATTTAAAGGGCCTTTACTGGCTGACGTCCTCTCCGTAGTCGTGGTTGGGTGTGGGGTAAAGGTCGGGAATGTCTTCATCTTGCATTCGCAGTTGTTGATAATGAATCATAACTGCACCTATGACTACCTTCTGTATCATGGCGTGGACACAGGGGATGACACAGCCACAGATGAGGCCTAATCTGTGGGCTGTACCTTTTTAACGTGCGACTGGTGAATCCAAGTGTCACGCTCTGCTACCTTAACAGCTGTGGGTGTGGTTAGTTGGACTTGGAACGGGCCGTCCCACCTAGGGCTATGCCAATGTTTCCTCTTGATCACCTTGAGCAGGACCCAGTCTCCCGGTCTCAGCGAAACCTGTGGGGGAGACAAAGGAACACTCGGCAGATCATTTGCACCTCCTGGTCCTGCACCAGGGGGTCCACTACAAGTGGCAGGTGGAAGGGTCTGCCCGTCACTACTTCAAAAGGCGTACAGCCTGTACTGTTTGGCGTGATGTGCATGTATGTTTTAACAAGACTTAGACATTCGGGCCATGGCTTCCCTGTTTCTTCCATGGTCTTTCTAGGTCGGGCTTTAATGGTGCCATTGGTTCTTTCCACTAAGCCTGCGCTCTGTGGGTGATACGCACAGTGAAACTTAAGTTCGATGCCTAGGTGTTGCGACATGTTTTTCACTACATTGTTCGTGAAATGACTTCCGTTGTCACTCCAGATCAGTTTAGGAATGCCATGTGATGCTTATGATGCTCTTGCAAATGGCTTTGGCTACTGTGAGCGCGTCGTTCGTTTTTGAAGGAACTATTTCCACCCACTTTGAGAATGAGTCAATCAGCACTAAACAGTACTTTTATGTCCCGCTTCTGTTTAGTTCAATGAAATCCATATGCATGACTTCAAAAGGATATGTACCCTCAGGATTCTTTCCTCTCTTGGGTCTGACATTTCCCTGTGCATTGTGTCTACAGCATGTTATACAGCTCCTACAAAAATTTTTAAAATAGGTAGTCAGTCCATAGGTTATATGAAATGTCTCTCCTACTATAGATACCATCCCTCCTGTTGAGACATGGCTCTGCCCATGACTCAATTTTGCTACAACCGGAAACAGTGCTCTTGGTAAGCATATTTTATCTGCTACTCTATAGAGTCCTTCTGTGTCCATTTGTGCCCCGTCTGTTAGCCAGCGGGCTACTTCAGGCGGGGAAGCATTTTCTTGCATGTCTTTTAAGACTTCATACGGGATGATTTCCTTTGGGGATTCTTTGGTGACGTAGATCTTGGAGGCTGTGTGTCCTGCTGCTGCCCTTGCTGCTGCATCTGCTTTGGCGTTTCCAAGTGATATTGAGTCTGTTTCGTTGGTATGGGCTTTACATTTGCAAATGGCCAGTGCTTTTGGCAACATAACTGCGGACAATAGTTCTGTTAGTAATTGGGCATGATTGAGGACATAGCGGCCACCAAGGTGTTCATCTGCCTGTTTTCCTTTTTGTCTTTCTTCTGGGACTGCCAATTACTGGCATGGGTTGCCCAGTCCAGGAGGGCTTCCGCTGTCAGTGTGCGGTGAGCTACGCAGTGCTTCCTAATGTATCCAGAAGTGGCATTATCAAGTCCATCCAGAAGGGCCTGTTTCAGTTGGGATTGGTAGGCCCCATTTACGTCTTGTTGTGGTTGAAGTCCGCTATTGTCGTTGAAGACTTTCTCCAGTCTTGTGAAGTAATCTCTCGGGGATTCGCCTTGGGATTGTTGGCATTGCCTAATTTTTCCATAGTCAGGTGCTTTAGTGTAAGCTTCTCTAATTCTGTGGCAGAGGGCTTCCATCCTTCCTCGGAGCGCATTGTCATTATGTGGCAAGGGTTGCCCCTCATTGTTTCTGGGGTTCCAGTCTCCCCTGACTCTGGGTAGGCGCGCTCCGAGACACAGCTTCAGGACTTTGTCAACCTCCACTCCGTCCAAGTGCCAGGCACCTTGTAGGCCCATGAAATTGTCACACCAGGATGCTGCGTTGTCTTCTACTGATTGTAGTCCCCTACAGGCTTCCATGCACTCGGTCTCGGTCCATGGTCGGTAGACTAGCATGTGACTTGGAAAAGGCACGTTTTGTTCGTTTTGTTCTCCAGCTCTGGGGTGGGCCACTGCGAACATTGGCATCGTGAAGCTGTTTTCTGGCAGAGTGTCTCCTCCAGCGCAATATGGTTCAGGTGTTTTAATTTCACTCAAATTCGGGTATAATAGTGAGGGAGGTGGAGGAGTTACGATTGAGTTTATAAATGGGCTGTTTGATCCATGGGAAGGGGTGCTCGTTTGATATTCTTGTTCTCCTTGTTTTCTTTGCAGTCCGGCGCGAGTACGAGCAGCAATTGGTGTGCGCGCGTTAGCAGGGGGTGGGGGCGCTGATGGGATTCCGTTGTCACTCCCATCAGCCGGCTCCTCCTCTCTGCCTCTGGCAGCCTGCGTTTCCGGTCTTTGTCTCACTCTTGCCACAGAAGTCTCATGCTCCGGACGCACTTTACACTGAGCTGTGAGCGCCACTTCTTGTTTTCTCCCCTGTTTAGTCTGCCGTTGTTCTATGCGTTTCACGCTGGCTATTTTCCACACTCTCATTAATCTCAAATCTTTCTCAACCTCTCTAACTCCGTCTTGTTTTCCTCTGAACAACAGCTCTTTCCTCTTTCCAGTCAATTCTTTTTCCATTCTTAAAATGTCCTCTCGTTCGAGGAGTCGGGCTTTAAAACCGTATTTCTTCACCCAAACTTCAAGTCTAGAAATCGATCCGGGATGTTGTTGTTGCATAAATCTAACATCCTCAGACTCCATTAACTCTTTTCTCTGAGCGTTTCCCATCTTTATGCCAATCTCTCTTCTCTTCTACCTTGAACCTTTTTTTTTTTCTCTTTTTGTTTTTGTCACGTCTCCGCGTGGTGGTTGGCAATCAAACAGTGTGATTTAAAACTTTTAGTTAAATTTTATCTCAACACATATTATCCAGGGGCTTAAACATATTGCTTATACATTGTGGAAACGGATACACACACACACACACAGACACACACACGCTTTCTCACAGCCGGCGCTCTCCGGCTGACAGCATATCCGGATGTCCCCTCCAGAATTATCATATTTTGACATAAAACAAGCACAACTGGGTTTTTTTTTTTTTTCCCTCTTATCTAGTTTTTCTTAGATCTGCCAAAAGCGCACTTCTGATAAATGACATTGAACCCAGGAGGAGCTTTTAATTTTTTTAACTTTTATTTACTACTACACTTCGCAGCCCGATTTATAATTCTTTTTCTCTCCAGATATTTCAAATTAATTCGGTTTTTTCCCACAATGATCTTCGACGGACTTTTAGGGTGTGGTCACGGACTTGCAGGGTAAAATTCAACCTTATACCTCGGCTTTGTTAGTTCAAATTTCTTATCACCACTTCAGAACCAATCTTAGTAATACCACGACCACTAAATGTGATCTTCTACCATTCCAATTATTTATTGAACTTTTGAACCTTCAAAAAAACAACAACAAACAAACCCCATTACTCACGTCTGTGTCAGCCAGAAATTCTACAGGCTATTATTTATTCTTCCCGATTCACCATAAGTCTTTATGCTTCTGTACCATGTGAACTCCCACGGCGGGGATAAACGTCTCAGAAACTACTCACGACGTCCCACAACGGGGACTCGCTACCTCAAATCAGGTCTATTCGACCAGATTCTACTTTAACTCAAATCAAGTCTATTCGACAAGATTCTACTT
>JABUIW010043787.1:387430-416397 GCA_013363375.1 Menidia beryllina
AGATTCTACTTTAACTCAAATCAAGTCTATTCGACAAGATTCTACTTTAACTCAAATCAAGTCTATTCGACAAGATTCTACTTTAACTCAAATCAAGTCTATTCGACAAGATTCTACGTTAACTCATTAACCCTACTTACACTTTGTGTCAACGTCGGCGTCCCAGACGTACTCAGGTTAACTACCAATCGACTTATTGATGAACAGGAAATTTTCTTACCTATATGATGCCTCCCCTGGCTTGATGGGACCCGTCAACCGTCGGTCTGGATCGGCGCGGTGTCACGCTGTGGACCCTCCGTGGCAATGGCGGAGACTGTCGCGACAGATTTAAATGGTCCTGTTGATTCCGCGTCGTCCCGAACCGGTGGATTCTTGGGTCCCGGGTTTCGGCACCAGAGAAATGTTGGGTCTAAATACGACTCCTAGTTCCTCACTATCAAGAGTTTAGTTATTAATCAATAGACCCAGGAAGAGGCATCAGAATAAAAAGGCTTGACACAGAGGATAAGTTTTTTCTCGTCTGCAGAGGAGGGAGAGACTGCGTGGACGCTCAGCCACACATAGAATCTCACCCACATTTCTCTAGCAGTTGAGTTTTATTAGACTGATAGTTGCTAAGCAGTGTACATATTATGGGATAGGAAAGTATTGGACACAATATCTGTCATGCCCTTATAAGGTTTTTCCCGGTAGTTGGCCGCTGTTGAAAGCCAGACCTTGGAAGACACAGATGGTAGACAGATGGGAGACAAAACACACATATTTTAGTTCACACTAATGTAAATACGAAAAATAGCTTCTACAGTTTGTGATGTGTGAGCTGTCATAGTGAACCTCTTCGAACAGCTCAGGATGGGTACCAGTGACTGTCTTCCCCATTGGTCCGTCCCACAGCACGAGATCTCCAATGGTGCGTATTTTTTGTGGAGCTAGCTGGCCCTGTTTGTGGCTTACGAGGAATTGGATCTCTTTTGGCCTTACCAATTAAGCGGGATGCCTGGAAAGAACTTTTGCAGCTTCTTTGGGGACACATGTTTGTGGATGTCTGCAATATTGTCTAGCTGATGAGACTTGAAAGCGCTTCTGGAGCTGCGGACACGTCTTTTCAGGAGGTATCGCTTTGTTTTGACGAAGACTTTAATGCCTCCCACCCCATGAACCATAAGTGTGATGTCTTCACTCCTGAGATTTTGTCGGCTCGCTGCCTTATGAGTGATATAATTGTTTCAGAAGCTAGATTGATCAGGGTACCGATTTTTTGTCCATCATTAGCGGTCACTTCCAGAACCATCATTAAGACTGGCCACTCTGTTAGCCCATTCTCTGTTAGAAGACTTGAGTTACTTCTTGCAACAGGGGAAACCCTTGATGCATCAGGAAGTTTGCTTTCAATTGACTTAGTCTCAAGAGGATTTTTAAAGCGCCAGTGTCACCAAGGTCATTCAGATCCTCAAAGGCTTTTTGAATAGTTTGGATCAGCTCAACAATTTTCTTAGGCTGGTGACTTTTGACAGGTGGAAGTCTCTGCAGCTCTTCAATAATTTCAATAGCTGTCTGGCATCCAAACCTATTTTCTAGTAAACGAAAAATGGCATCTGCTGTTTTGTAGGACACTAGTTGAAGCTCTCTTATTATTTTTTAATCTAAACTGTCAATAAGCTGGAACTTTTTTTCTTCTTTCAACCCAGTGGGTTCTCCTTGACTCTGAAGAGCCTCCCAGTTTCTTTTCCAGCGACGAAAATCTCGCCTCAAGCCAGTAAATTTAGGGAGAGAAGTTGGCTTCAATCTGAGCACTGATGTTGGGTAGCTGACGGAAGACGCACTAACAATTTTTTCAGCATTTTCTTTAGCCTTGGCTTCAATAAACTGCCTTTCTGGACATTAACTTTGGAACAATCTGCTCAAGCTCTCTTACACGCAGGTGAAAGTATTTTTCTGCTCAGCTGGAGGGGCCCAGCATTTCCACTGTGTGTACAACTCCTTCGCCTTCTTTACTAAACTTTCCATGCAGTCAAACATTAAGTCAAAAGCCTCTTTATTTCCCCCAGAATCAAAATAAATGACACTCTCTACTTTTTCCTCTGCAGCTTTAGCTACCATCGTCAGTTCCTCTTCTCCAAAGTTTGCTGATCTTAAATATTGAGATGTTTGAAGATTTATTCACTGATTCTTTGCCCTGACATACTTTTAAAGCGTAAGAGGAACTGTCTGTCATCAGGTCTGTATCACGTTTGTATAAGGACCAACTGCAGTCTAAATGCAATCGCTGTAGATGTATTTTCTACATCAAAGTTAAACTTTAAGTTCGTACAATTTTCAATCCAGTTTAAAAAAAAAACACATAGCAAAATAAAAACAGATCTCAGTAATACACTTACAAAATAAATAGCATGAAAAACAATGTTTTTTGTAAGGTACAAATCATAATTCAACTGTATAGAAAATAAAAAATCCTTCACAGTGGATCATTCTTTTTTCTGTCCATCACTTCTTTGTGGCGCATGTTTCAGATGCTCTAATGTGCAATCTTATTTAATCTGCAGTAGCTTTCTTGTCAAATGCCACGATTCCATCCACATTATTACATAGATGATTGATTAGGATAATGGTAAGGTAATTTTAAAAAAGGAAAAGCATTGCACAGAATATTGTGGTGAAGTTGAGGGGTGTACAGTCATGGCCAAAAGTTTTGAGAATGATGCAAATGTTAATATTTACAAAGTCTACTGCTTCAGTTTTTTTACGGCAATTTGCATATACATCAGAATGTTAAAAAGAGTGCCCAGCATAACAGCAATTAATTGCAAAGTCAATGTTTGCCCAGAAAATGAACTTTATCCCCCAAAACACATTTCAACGTCATTGTTGCCAATAAGGCTCCAGGGCGCTGAAGAAAGACCAGCAAGTGCCAGGACCATCTCTTAAAAGTGTTTCAACTGCGGGATCAGGCCACCAGCAGTGCAGAGCTAGCTCAGGAATGGCAGCAGGCAGGTGTGAGTGCATCTCCACGCACTGTGAGGCGGAGACTCTTGGAGCAAGGCCTGGTCTCAAGGAGGGCAGCAAAGAAGCCACTTCTCTCCAGGAAAAACATCAGGGACAGACTGATATTCTGCAAAAGGTACAGGGGGTGGACTGCTGAGGACTGGGGTAAAGTCATTTTCTCTGATGAATCCCCTTTCCAGTTGTTTGGGACATCTGGAAAACGGCTTGTTTGGAGAAGATGAGGTGAGCGCTACCACCAGTCTTGTCTCATGCCAACTGTAAAGCATCCTGAAAACATTCATGTGTGGGGTTGCTTCTCAGCCAAGGGAGTCATCTCCCTCACAGTCTTACCTAAAAACACAGCCATGAATAAAGAATGGTACCAGAATGTCCTCCGACAGCAACTTCTCCCAACCGTCCAAGAGCAGTTTGGTGATGAACAAGGCCTTTTCCAGCATGATGGAGCACCTTGCCATAAAGCAAAGGTGATATCTAACTGGCTTAAGGAACAAAACATAGAGATTTTGGGTCCATGGGCTGGAAACTCCCCTGATCTTAATCCCATTGAAAACTAATGGTCTATCATCAAGAGACGGGTGGAAAAACGAAAACCTATGAATTCTGACAAAATTCAAGCATTGATTGTATTTCTGTATGTGATGACAACATCTGACATACACACATGAAAACCAGAGGGCAGGAGATCATGTGTAAATATAATATTTGTGTCATTCTCAATACTTTTGGCCATGACTGTAGTTTCTGAAGCTTAAACAGATGTACAGACTGTCCTGTTCGAAAGCATTAACATCTGAGAAAAACACATTCTTAAGTTATAGTATCGAGGGGAGGCTTAAAATATGTGTATAAATGATATTCTAGCTACTTGTCTGGATTGAATGAGTTAAGTTAAATTATTCAAGCCCCGCCCTTCTCACTGAGTTTAGGTGGGGGTGTCTCCCAACCTGGAGAGTCCAGGTGGAGAAAATTATATAAATAGCTGGGAGATGTTCACCCACAAAAAGAAATGAGCACTGCAAGGGTGGCTGAGGGAAAAGACTGCAGGAAGTTTGTTCCACAGGGAAGGAGCCGGTGAGCCATTCATTGTTTGATATAGAAAGATTGTAAAAATGACTGCAATGTTAATACTTTGTCTATGTGTTTGTTTAAAGGTTTTTCACCTATTGGCACAACTGTCATGATTCTTACTGATATTGCTGGTTTAACAAACCTTCAAATAAAAAATGGAAATGAAAGAATCAAGTTTTGCGCCTGAGTGAAATCCTGTGGAGTCTCTGGAAGCAAGCTTCCCTTTCAAGTGGGGGAAACCTGCATGTCATCCCAAGCAAAAAAGCAAGAACCACTTGACAGATGGTGACTACCAGATAGAGAGATATACAGACTCAGGCTTATCAAATGTTGGAGGACAAGCTATCATCTCTGGGCCCATAGCAAAAGCAATAAGGACAAGATAGTTGGATGTACACGCTAAGACATAAAGTAAGATCAATGTGAAGGAGATAAAACGGGATTCACCCAGAGCTATACAGTGTTTTCTCAAACTTTTGACTTTCAGACCACTCCAGATTTTAAAATGTACTTCGGATACAGACCTGGCTGAAAATAAAATCCTCCTTTGGTTGTCCGAGTCTGTATCAGCAGAGTTTTTTCCTGCGGCATTTTCACATTTGAAGCAATTTGAAGGCGACCATCTCAAAATACATTGCAGGGTCTTGCTGTTCGTTAGTGGTTGAAGGTGTAGTGCTGTGTGTAGGAGGGGAATTATGTGTGTGGATACATAGATTTAAAAACTTTGTGGACATAGAATGTGGTGTTCATCCCTCCTATCCTTGCAATTTGCAAGAAAAAAGTCCACAATACAGTTGACATTCCTACAGAAAACAACAGGGTTTGAGTGCACTGTACTGTTTTATGCTAAGCTAAGCAGGTGTTTCACCAGACTTGTAAAACTTACAATTCTTAAGGGCCTTTGTGTAATAGAGACATTCTTCTTCAAATTCAAAGTCCTCCATGGTCTTTATCCTCTCAAAGCAAACAGCTGAAGAGCCAATCTGTGCTTTGTGAAGATTACCATGGAGCTCAATCAAAATTGATGACCCTCCGTTGGAAAACTGAAATAAACGTTATAATTTTGGTCATCTCCACTTAAAATAAGAAGGTTAATAGCTGGTTGCTAAATGTTTTTGTAATCAGCTACTGTGGCTTAATAATGCTTACCATCTTGAGGCATTGTTAATGCCCAGCTCTCAATCCTGGCCAGAGTATCTGCACCACAGAAAGTCAGTTTAGAAATGACCAATTAAAACTTAAAAGATTTGGGGTGCATTCAAATAGGATGCATATTGAAAACGATAGAGATGCTTTAATGACAATTACCATCTCACCACGATTGTTGTAGTTCTCCCCCTCTCCTGAGAGGGAGAGGGAACTCTCAAGTTTTGAGGGAAGGCTCTTGCTGTGGGTTGTGCTAATCAATAATTATTAATGAATATGTTAGGCGTGAGCTACATCGGTTTAGTTGGAATGGTTGGATACTAGCAAAATGTTTGCAAAAAATTCTCCTTAGTTATCCAACCATTAGCTAATCCACTTAGTCCACAGACATATGTTTAGACAGATGTATGTCTTCATGTGTCTGAAATTGTGAAATAGGCTATCCTCTGTCATGCACCAGTCCTGGCTGCTCCTGATCTGACTGGACTATTCAAACCGGAGGTTATGTTTGTTTATACAAAGCGACTTACAATCCAGATAACATTACAGTTAATATCAACCTAAAAAAAAGCTACATAGAAGACAATCCCCAGTCAGACTCTCATAGAGGCAACAGTGATACCAGTGTAGAGAATGCGGGAAGTACAGAAAGAGTAGCAGAGGTGATTGAAAGGTAAAGGGTTAGAGTTAGGTTAGGAGATGTTCTCTGAAGAGCTGGGTCTTCAAGAGTTTTCTTGAATAGAGACATATAAAGACACCCCGGTTCTTGTAGCACTTATGAACACATGAAGAGAGTTTAGATCGTCTTAAGCGTATTGTAGGCACTGTTAGATGACAATCCATTGATGACCGGAGTGTCCAAGGTTTGACATAAGCCTTTGCAAGAGTATTCAAGTAGATGGAGTTTAGCCTTAAGCACTTTGCAGGCCAACATCAGTGACTTGAATTTAATGCAGGGGAGCCAGTAAAGCTCAATGAACAGAGGGGTGACTTGAGAGTTTTTGGGCTGCTGTGTTGTAGATCATTTGCAGAAGTTGTTTTGCAAGATGTATTCTGTCACCTGCTTAAAGACAGTCCTTTAAATGAGACTGGCTGATGTTCCCCACTTGAGTCGGTAGGAGAGAAGGTTTCTAAAGAAGTGGTGAAACCCGAGCTTGCTTGTATAATGAAGGAAAAGGATCAGGGATTGTTCTTGCTGATTGACTTTCCAGGTTTTAAATCTGTCTTTCATAAAAAAATCTAAGAATCTTAAATGACAAAACAAGGTTTGGTCACTTAAGGGATGTGTCAGCACATCTTTAGGACTGGCTGTTCAGAGCCTGCTTCCTTTCCTTTCTCCCACATAGCAGCTGAATAGACTCATACTTTTTCCAAAGGCTCAGAGGAAGACTCATTTACTAGGGACACCTTGGAACTGTCTATGCAGTTTGCACTTCTGTTCTGTTGTTGTTTAGCAGCCACTGAGGCTTAGTCAGGCTAAACACGCCCTATCATCGCTGGCAAACCCGCATGAATGTTCGCACTGCGCCTCCATGCCAGAAATAATTCTGGAAAAGGAGGTTGACAGTTGCAGTCGGGATCCCCTGTTTTTCTGAAACCTCGGCTGCAGCTTTAGGCAACGTCCATCTTCGGCAAGCCATCCCGAGCTGGGCGGATATGATGGACGAAGTGTTGGCCATAATGCCCCCAATGTTCGAGGGAATCCTCGAAGACAGGGAGCTGGGGCCTGATACAGAGGAGGTGGATGGTGATGCCAGCTCCGACCCCCTCACGGAGGAGGAGCACGACCCCACCTTCCCAGCCCAACACTCACGACCACCTTGTTGGGCTGAAGTGGCTCCTTCTTCAGAAAATCTGTACGATTTCTGCAGAAGGGCTGCAGAAGAGCTGAACATTACCAGCAGCTCTGGACACAGGCGGTGCCATGGCGGTGCCCTGAGAGGCTGCAGCTGTATACAGCTCCCGACAAATTTAAATAATTTTATTATTTTAAAATTTGCTTTATTATTTTCATTTAAAAATATATATAATTATTTTTTTAAAAATATATGCCGCAAAAGACGCTACTTATCGAACCGGTAGATCAGTACATGACCGCCAACGTTGCGGTCATGCAGTGTAAACATTCAACTACTCTTGATTGTTTACGCGGCTTCGGACTGCTTCAGGCATAAGTCCAAGAGAGGAGGAGCGAAGCGAAGGCGGTGTGACCGACAGCGGAAGCTGGGCTGTGACGGGGGATTAACAACTAAACTAAAAGCTAACCCCTACAGAACGCTGCTTCTATCCATCCTGCTATTCGATGTCCGCTTACTGGATTACACAATAGACCATTTACAACTTGAGCTCTTTTCAAAGAGGGAGCTTGGAAACTTTTGCGGTCTCATCCTGACAGAGACATGGCTTACGTCACCAATTCCGGACATAGCCATTAGACTGGGGAGGCTCGCTACTTTCCGTGCAGATAGAAACAGATGTCTTAGCGGCAAGTCTTGAGGGGGCAGGCTGTGTGTTTACATCAACGGCTGCCAAGTGACAGCAGGTGACAGATGACAGACTAGTTTTAACTACTTTTGTCTTAATTTTCTTAACAAAATAATTTCAAAACTAAACATCAAACCGAGGAAAGTTTATAAGGCTGAGTTGGAAGAAGCCTGAGAGTGGATTGATAACAACAAATGAGATATTTAGTGCATTGAGATCAGGGCCTCTGCTCAGCAGCCTCCAGGCCTGGCCTGCTCTGCAAAGCTAAACTACAGAAGCTGTGGGACCACACTGTGGGAGTGTCCACCACCATACTCCCGGAGCAGTGGGACCACACTGTGGGGGTGTCCACCACCATACTCCCGGAGCAGTAGGACCACACTGTGGGGGTGTCCACCACCATACTCCCAGTACCACAATGAGGGGGTGTCCACCACCATACTCCCAGGACCACACTGAGGGGATGTCCATCACCATACTTCCAGGACCACACTGAGGTGGTGTCCACCACCATACTCCCAGGACCACATTGAGGGGGTGTCCAACACCAGACTCCCAGAGCTGCTCAAAATCAGCCTACTATGGCTAACAAAAAGGATAAGGACAACACACATTACATCTCATATGTACAAGTTTGTGAATTAATGGAGCAACAGAAAACTTTTTAAAAGGAAATGCTACAGTAGCAGGAAATCAACTTCAAGGCTTGTTTGAGTGTTTTGTTTGATAGCACAAACTCCAGAGTGGATGCTATTCTTAAAGATCTACAGGAATTAAAAACTATTCTACAGTGCACACAAAAGGGAGTAGATGATTTGAAAGCTCTTAACACAACTATGTCATCCGATTGCAAATCTATTTAAGATGACATACATAAACTGGCTGAATCAATGATCATTATTGATAGCAAGATAGATGCTTTAGATTCTCAAGCCAGACTTAAAAATGTAATAATTGATGGCATACCTGAGGAAGATAGTGAAAAATCACACGATTCTAAAAAAATAAGGTGCTGGCTTTCTTTAAAGAAAAACTGGATCTGGATCCCAACAGCATAGGCATTGAAAAAGTACAGAATTTTGGAAAACTAGACAAAAAGTCACAAGATACAAAACCCCAACCTCTGATGGTGACATTTTTAAGGTTTAGGGACAGAAATGCTGTGGTATACAGCTCGAAGAAGTTGAAAGGATCAAACTACTTCATAATTGAAGATTATCCTGACTCAGTCCCCCAAATGAAAGCCGCTAGAGAAAGAGGGGACATTGCCTTTTTAAGGTATGACAGGCTGATTGTACACACAAAACACTAAAGGATTACAAAATATCTGCAGTTAGAACATCATGGCTGATACCTAGTAGCCAATTTTCCAAATAAAAACCTAAAAGTAGCTCACCTAAACATATGTAGCTTGAGAAATAAAGTGCATAAAATAGAAAATATTCTGAATATTAATAACTTTAACTCATTTAGATGGCTCTTTTGATAATGAAGAATTAAGCATATCTGGGTACAGTTTTTCAGAAAAGATAGAAATCCATATGGTGGAGGCGTGGCCTTTTACATTCAAAGTAACGTACCTGTAAAAATAAGTGAAGATGTCATGTGTAAGGATCTAGAGATCTTATGGCTTCAAGTCAGCGTCCCTCATATAAAGCCTATTCTAATAGGATGTTGTTATAGACCTCCATCTTCTAATATTAAGTATTTAGAAAATATTGGTAGAATGTTAAACAAGGTGTGTGTCCTAAATATGGAAGTTGTTTTCACAGGGGACTTAAACATTGATTGGCTGGATAAAAAGTGTCCATTAAAAAGTCATCTGATCAACATAAGTAATGCATGCTGTTTAAAGCAAATGGTGACAGTCTACGCGCATTAATACAAACAACAGGGGTGTAAGCACATCTACCTGTATAGATCATATTTACCTCTCAGTAAATTTTAATTACACAAAAGCCGTGTCAATACCAGTAGGCTGTACTGATCATAACATGGTCATCATTGCTAGAAAAACAAAGTCCCTAAAGCTAGACCTAAAATTGTATTCAAAAGATCTTTTTCTAATGAAGCGTAACTAAAGGATATTCAAAATCTATCTTGGACAAAAGTTTTTAAGGCAAATGATACAGATACTGCACTAGATATATTTTTTAATAATCTTCTGCCCATTATGAATAAGCATGCCCCTGTTAAAAAATTGACTGTGAGAAGGTATCAAGCTAGGTCACAAGATAGGTCACAGAGTGTGTATTTCAATGGTAGTTTTTCAAAGAGGGTGTCAGTAAACTGTGGAATTCCACAGGGCAGTTGCCTTGGGCCACTTTTATATGCCATCTTCACAAATGAACTACCATTAGTATCAAAATATGCTAAATTAACAATTTATGCAGATGACACAACTGTCTATGCATCTGCAAAATCAATATCTGAATTAGGACTTGAAAATTGTAGAGCAATGGGTTTTACATAATAAATTAATTTTGAACATCTCAAAGACAAAAACTTTAGTACTTGGTTCAAACAAGTCTCTTAAACATGACCCAAAGTTACATTTGTTAATAAATAACACACTAATTGAGCAGGTAACAGAAGCTAAGCTTCTTGGTGTCTATTTGGATAATAAACTGTCTTGGTCAAGACACACTCAAGCTGTTGTAAAGAACATGGGCAGAGTTTTTAGCTATGTTGAGAAGATGTAGCAAATTTTTGCCAGCTGATTAGACTAAGCTTATAGTAAGAACATTTATAATTTCTCAACTTGACTACTGTCAAACAATATGGTCAAATGCAAAAAGAAAAGATTTAGAGAAACTTCAAATAATGCAGAATAAAGCTGCCCGTGTAGCATTAAATTGTTCTCACAGAACCAGTATACAGTAAATACCATGCATTCAAATCTAAGCTGGCTAAAGGTTCATGACAGGGCACTAGCTTCGCTATTATTATCAACGTGGAAACTCTTATAACTCCAGAGTCCACTGTTTCTGTTTGTTCAATTTAAGAATAATTTGGACTCTCATGGTTACAAAGCAGCTTTACCAGCAGTTCCGGCTTTCATTAAGGAAGGAAGCCGTTACTGGCCAAGCCCTTTTGAGAGCAGGCTCCCCACTAAGGGCTGTTCAAAGCTGGAAGTACATGGTATGGCGGAGCTGAGGTTGGCCGAGCCCCCGACAGTGGAGCCATCAGTGGCTTGTCAACCTCATGCCAACCGAATTTCAATTTCAGTTCAATTTTATTTATGTAAGGCCACATCACACCAACGGTTATCTCACAGCGCTTTCCAAACAGAGCAGGTCAGACCCTCCTCTGAAGTTGTTTACAGAGGCCCAACAATTCCCTCCAAGAGCAAGCACTAGGCGACATAGGCAAGAAAACACTTCCTTTTAAGAGGCGAAAACCTTGAGCAGAACCATGGCTCAGGGTAGGCGGCCATCTGCCTCGGCCGGGGCAAGAGAGAGAGATTTGAGATTTTAAATAATTCTTCATTGGCTTACATAAATACTGAAGGATTCATACACTTTAATTTTACGTGGAAAAAAAAGTTATAAAAAAAGAAAAAGGAAAAGAAAAGAAAAAAAACTACAGAAGTTGACTAAAGTGCAAATCGTCATCAATAACAGTACATAGTGCCTGCCTACAGCACCACACAGCTTTAAAGGTCTCTAGATTTTGCATCCTCCATCCATCCATCCATTGTCCTCCGCTTATCCGGGGTGGGGTCGCGGGGGCAGCAGCCGGAGCAGGGAAACCCAGGCCTCCCTCTCCCCGGCCACTTCAGCCAGCTCCTCCGGGGGGATCCCGAGGCGTTCCCAGGCCAGCCGGGACACATAGTCCCTCCAGTGGGTCCTGGGTCTTCCTCTGGGCCTTCTCCCGGTGGGACGAGCCCGGAACACCTCCCCAGGGAGGCGACCAGGAGGCATCCTAATCAGATGCCCGAGGCACCTCAACTGGCTCCTCTCCACGTGGAGGAGCAGCGGCTCTACTCTGAGCCCCTCCCGGATGGCCGAGCTTCTCACCCTATCTCTAAGGGAGAGCCCAGCCACCCTGCGGAGGAAACTCATTTCGGCCGCTTGTATCCGCGATCTCGTTCTTTCGGTCACTACCCAAAGTTTATGGCCATAGACAAGGGTGGGAACGTGGATCGACCGATAAATTGAGAGCTTCGCCTTTAGGCTCAGCTCTCTCTTCATCACGACAGACCGGTACAGCGCCCGCATTACTGCAGACGCCGCACCGATCCGCCTATCGATCTCACGCTCCCTACCCCCGTTCGCAAACAAGACCCCGAGGTACTTGAACTCCTCCACTTGGGGAAGGACGTCCACTCCGACCCGGAGTAGGCACTCTACCCTTTTCCGGTGAGAGACCATGGTCTCGGACTTGGAGGCACTGATCCTCATCCCAGCCGCTTCGCACTCGGCTGCAAACCGCTCCAGTGAGAGCTGTAGGTCCTGACTTGATGAAGCCAACAGGACCACATCATCTGCAAAAAGCAGAGATGCGATCCTAAGGCCACCAAGACTGACACCCTCAACACCTCGGCTGCGCCTAGAAATCCTGTCCATAAAAGTTATGAACATGACCGAAGACATAGGACAACCTTGGCGGAGTCCAACTCCCACCGGAAACTGGTCCGACTTATTACCGGCAATGCGAACCAAACTCTGACTCCGGTCATACAGGGACCGAACAGCCCGTAGCAAAGGGCCAGGTACCCCATACTCCCGGAGCACCCCCCACAGGATACCCCGAGGGACACGGTCGAACGCCTTCTCCAAGTCCACAAAACACATGTGGACTGGTTGAGCGAACTCCCATGCACCCTCTAGGACCCCGCTGAGGGTATAGAGCTGGTCCAGCGTTCCACGGCCAGGACGAAAACCACACTGTTCCTCCTCAATCCGAGATTGACTATCCGACGGACCCTCCTCTCCAGAACCGCTGAATAGACCTTCCCAGGGAGGCTTAAGAGTGTGATCCCCCTGTAGTTGGAACACACCCTTCGGTCCCCCTTTTTAAATAGGGGGACCACTACCCCAGTCTGCCAATCCAGCGGAACTGCCCCTGATGTCCATGCGATGTTGCAGAGTCTCGTTAGCCAACGCAGCCCCACAACAGCCAAAGCCTTAAGGAACTCCGGCCGGATCTCATCCACCCCCGGAGCCTTGCCACCGCGGAGCTTTTTGACTACCTCGGTGACCTCAGCCCCGGAGATTAGAGATCCCAACTACGGATCCCCAGGCTCTGCCCCTCCAATGGAGGACGCGCCAGTGAGATTGAGGAGGTCCTAGAAGTACTCCGCCCACCGACCAGCAACGTCACGAGTTGAGGTCAACAGCACACCATCCCCACTGTAAACAGTGTTGGTGGGGCACTGCTTCCCCCCCCTGATACTCCGGATGGTGGACCAGAATCGCCTCGAGGCCGTACGGAAGTCTTTTTCCATGGCCTCCCCAAACTCCTCCCACGCCCGGGTTTTTGCCTCGGCGACCACCCAAGCCGCATGTCGCTTGGACTGCCGGTACCCATCGGCTGCCTCCGGAGTCCCACAGGCGAAAAAGGCCCGATAGGACTCCTTCTTCAGCCTGACGGCATCCCTCACCGCCGGTGTCCACCAGCGGGTTCGAGGGTTGCCGCCACGACAGGCACCGACAGCCCTGCGACCGCAGCTCCGGGAGGCCACGTCATTAATGGAGGCGCGGAACACGGCCCATTCGGACTCAATGTCCCCCGCCTCCCCCGAAACGTGTTCGAAGCTCTCCCGTAGGTGGGAGTTAAAGCTCTGCCTAACAGGGGACTCCGCCAGGCGCTTCCAGCAGACCCTCACAATACGTTTGGGCCTCCCGGGTCTCACCGGCATCCTCCCCCGCCATCGGAGCCAACTCACCACCATGTAGTGGTCAGTGGAAAGCTCCGCCCCCCTCTTGACCCGAGTGTCCAAAACATGCGGCCGCAGATCAGCTGAAACGACAACAAAGTTTGATCATTGAACTGCGGCCTAGAGTGTCCTGGTGCCAGGTGCACATATGGACACTCTTATGTTTGAACATGGTGTTCGTTATGGACAATCCATGCCGAGCACAGAAGTCCAAAAACAGAACACCACTCGGGTTCAAACTGGGGGGGCCATTCCTCCCAACAACGCCCCTCCAGGTCTCACTGTCGTTGCCCACGTGAGCGTTGAAGTCCCCCAGCAAAACGAGGGAGTCCCCAGAGGGGGCACCCTCCAGTACCCCCTCTAAGGACTCCAAAAAGGGTGGGTACTCTGTACTGCTGTTAGGCGCATAGGCACAAACGACAGTCAGGACCCGTCCCCCCACCCGAAGGCGAAGGGATGCTACCCTCTCGTTCACCGGGGTAAACCCCAACGTACAGGCACCGAGATGGGGGGCAATAAGTATGCCCACTCCTGCTCGGCGCCTCTCACCGGGGGCAACTCCAGAGTAGCAGAGCGTCCAACCCCTCTCAAGAAGGCTGGTTCCAGAGCCAGAGCTTTGTGTCGAGGCGAGACCGACTATGTCCAGCCGGAATCTTTCCGCCTCGCACACCAGCTCAGGCTCCTTCCCCGCCAGAGAGGTGACGTTCCACGTCCCTAGAGCCAGCTTCTGCAGCCGGGGATCAGTCCGCCAAGATCCCCGACTCCGGCCGCCGCCCAGGGCACAGCGCACCCGACCCCTTTGGCCCCTCCCACGGGTGGTGGGCCCGTGGGAAGGAGGACCCATGTAACCTCTTCGGGCTGGGCCCGGCTGGGCCCCATGGGTGAAAGCCCGGCCACCAGGCGCTCGCCCGGTGACCCGCGCCCGGGCGAGGGTACCCTGAGTCCATTTTTATTGTTTATAAAAATGAAAATCAATTAAGACCCTACCCTTCACCAGAGCAGGGAACAAGGTCAATGCATTATCTCCAGGTTGTTTTTCAATTATGTTTTTTAAATAGCCATTTTAGCTTCCCCTAAGATAAAATTCAACAGTTTACATTAGTTTTGTCTTTGTTTTAGATATCTGAAACCAAGAATAAAAGTCTCTGAGGAGAAATCCTCATTAAAACAATTAAACAAACGTTCCAATACTGTAAACAGTGGCCTCAGCCTCAAGCAGTGCAAAAAAGCATGAAACACAGTTTCCCTCTTAGAACAGAAAGGACAGTCTAGAACAACGGTTGGATTTAAAACAGAGACAAAAGCATTAACAGCAACCGCCCCATGAAGGAGTCTCCACTGCAGATCTCCCACCCTCTTAGGCAATGGTGGTTTGTAAAATGCTCTCCATTCAGGTTTTACATCCACACTTAATTTTAAAACAGTACACCAGGGTTTGTCAACCCTACTCATGAAACACTTTTTATTGAACACTTTCACACAAGCCTGATAAAACTGTTTCCCAGTCGCAGCACTCAACTCTACCGTAGTTATGCACCTTCATCTAAAATGGCTGAAATTACTATCCCAGGGAAGTCGTCATACACATCTGGATGCCCCAATCCAGAGCAATAATCTCCAGACGTGGGGACTCGAGTCACATGACTTGGACTCGAGTCAGACTCGAGTCGTTAAAATCACGACTTGAGACTTGACTTGAAAAAATGCTCAAAGACTCGGACTTGACTTTGACTTTCATGCCATTGACTTCGGACTTGACTCGACTTGAAGCTGTTTACTTGAAAAGACTTGATATTTTTTACTCAAAGTCTTAAAATTTAAAACACATTATTTATAAAGTGGCGTCATTAATTAATTTCATGCATTCCGTATCAATATGCACAGACCGTCACTATGTTTTTCCTCTCTGCTTATGTATGGATGTGTACGTAGCTGCAGCACAACCAATCAAATTAACAGGATTTGGACATTTAAAAAAAACGCAGCGAAGCTACAGAGCTCAAGGAACGAAATACTAAATAACCGCTCGAATATGCTTCCGCGAGTAATTTCTTTTGGCTACGTAAATTATGAAATTTCGAATAAAAAACGAACTGCAACTTGTAAAACATGCAAGAAGAGGATATCGGATGGAGATGCCACGACGTCCAACTTTGTCCGGCATTTGAAGCTTCACAAAGATCGGTAGGTGGCACTTTTCTTTTGCTGTTAGATAGTTGACTTTAGCTAACTTCGTGTTAGCATGTGTACTCCCGGTTAAATTGGTGATGATTTACCATAAATCCGGTCCTTCAAATGCCTCCACAAATAATGTGCACCGTGTTAGCTCAGTAAGCCGGTGGATAGTGAGCGGGGCTCCGGAACAGAAAGCAGATTCTGGACCTGAACACAGGGAACAGAGTCTCTCTGTCCCATCATGATGATGAGCCGGGTCTAGTATCATCTAAGGATGGTTGGTGTATTTGAAGACATCTACGTTGGGAAATAATATTGACAATATATTTATTTATTTATATATATTAAGCATTAAGTCAACTGTTTTTGACTTAATGCACTGACGGCGTGACTGTCACATGTCGTACAGACCCATTTCCAAGTAGTATAGCTTTGCTGGGGGAAAAAAAGACCAAATACAGTGACTGTCCCAAATAAATTTTGTGTTTAGAATATCTATCCCATATTTACGGAGGACTGAAACTAACATAGGTAGAAATAAAAGCAGAAAAATAAATGCACCAGACCTTCCTGAGTTTACTTGTGATAACTTCATTTATACTTATTTCATTTTTTGAAAACTATGATTGTTGTAGTGTTGATGTTTATTTATGAAAAGAAGGAGTAAACTGAAGTCAAATGTAATTCATGAGTGGCTGTAATTTATTTTCTGACATCTGTTTACTTCTGACAGATTTGAAGAATACCAGATGAATAAGAGGACCCCAAATGAAGCTCAACAGCCTTCCATATCACAATTTCTGGACACTCGTGCTGGGCAGTACAGTATGAATCATCCACAGCAGAAAGCCATTACAAATGCCTTACTACGTGACTTAATTATTGGTTGTAATCTGCCCCTGTCTATTGTGGAAAACAAGAGTTTTCG
Source organism: Menidia beryllina (assembly GCA_013363375.1). Lineage (NCBI taxonomy): Eukaryota > Metazoa > Chordata > Actinopteri > Atheriniformes > Atherinopsidae > Menidia > Menidia beryllina. The sequence goes on from JABUIW010043787.1 coordinate 404,119, forward strand.
ACATTTTCTGACAGTAGTCGACAGCAAATACAGCCCAATATGTTGCAGAACAATGACATCCAAAATAGAAGATCTTGCTGCTGAGAAACATTTGATGTTAAAAACTCAGCTGAGCCAGACTGATCATGTTTCAGTGACAGTGGACATTTGGTCAGACCGAAAGACGAATGGTGTCCTTGGCATCACTGTGCACTGGATACAAAAAGGAATTGAGAGGCTCGAGGTAAAATCAAAACTGTTGGCCTTTGAGCGCTTCAAAGGCTCGCACACAGGTGAAAGAATCTGTGAAAAGTTTGAAGCTGTATGCGATGAATACAACATTAAAGATAAGCTAGATTACATTATAAGTGACAATGCTGCCAATATGCGAAAAGCATTCACTGTATGCTTTCCCACTGACCAAGGTGAGGAACCTGATGATAATCATGATCTTGACGACCCAGAGCTCTGGCATGACTTACCCTTGGAAGATCAGGAAACGGTCGGTGCTTCTTTGGGAAAGAAACAGCGCCTGCAATGTGTTGCTCACACACTTCAGCTGGTGGTGAGAGATGGCCTGACAGAGACCAAAGTGGTATCTCCTGCCCTTTCAAAGCTATCTAAGCTCAGCTCACTACTGCACACAAGCACAACATTAAAAGATGTGTTTGAAGCTGAATTTGGTGAACGGAAAAGCATCCCTGCTTCTGTAATCACAAGATGGAATTCAACAGTGAGACAAGTGAAGGCGGTTCTTCAATGTGAACATCTAAAACTCTGTGCTATTCTTGAAAACGCCGGGCACAAGAAGTTGTTATTCACAATACGAGAGTGGAACTTGCTGAAGGAGATTGTGGACATCTTGAAACCGTTTGAAGAAGCAACTGATTTGACACAAGGTGAGAAAATAGTCACGATCAGTGCTGTTGTTCCATCCGTGCTGTCCCTCAATCACCACCTTGAGAAACTGAAGCCGCAAGTCCGTTTCCTGAATGGTCTGGTCAGCAGTCTCCAGGCATCTTTGAACAAAAGATTTCTTGGAATTTTTATCAGTGTGCAAATGGCGAGAGAAGAAGAAGGTATCACTGCACCCTTTTCAGATCCAGTGTACCTCAAAGCAGCTGCTTTGGATCCAGCATTTTCTCTGTTGTGGGTGAAACACCATGTGTTGGGCAGTCAGGACATGAAGACAGAAGCTACACAAAAAGTTAAAGGTAAAGACTGTATTTGGTGTTCTTTTTCTGTATTATTTATTTATTTTCTAAAATTCTAATACAGGCTCTTTTGCCGCTGTTACTTGGATGTTTTCTCAGATCTGATCCTGGAAAATGCTGCAGATCCTACAAAGTTGGAGCAACACGTGACTCCTGGTGATAAAGATCAAAAGGACTGTGAAGATGGAGGACTGTTTGCTGCTCATTGTAAGAGGCAGAAGAAGGATGTCCAGACAAGTCCAGCACTACAGCTAAGTCATTACCTCCATATTGCTGATGGACAGAACGCCCTCTTGTTCTGGGCAATGAACATGCACACTCTTCCTTCACTGTTTAATGTGGCGACCAGAGTTTTGGCAGTGCCTGCTTGCAGTGCTCCAGTGGAGCGCGTCTTCAGCTATGGTGGCATAATTTTACGTCCTCATCGTGCACAAATGACAGACAGACTTTTGGCCAGTTGCAATGCAGAATAGTTAACTGAAATACAGTATCCTCAATTGCAGATTTCTGTTAATTGTTCAGTTGATATATTTGTTTTGTTTCTTATGTCACTCGAAACATGGACACATAAAGATACATGTTCACTCAGTGACCAGGTCAGAGAAAAGAGGAAAAAACTGCTGTTATGGTTCTTTGTATTGTGCTGTGGAAATGTCAGCATTTTTTAAATTTTTTTATTGAATATCAAGTTTAACAGAACTGCGCAATAAAGTTGTCCAATTTAAAAATGTTTTTTATACTTTGTGTTCAGCTACACATGTTCTATCATTTGAGATAAATACATATTTTAAAAAGAACAAATGGTCTATTATTTGAATTTTATGTATAATTGCGAATTATAAAAAATAAATAAAATAAGAACGACTCGAAATGACTTGAAATTTAAGGGTTCTGACTTGAGACTTGACTCGACTTGACCTGTCTTTACTTGAGACTTGACTCGGACTTGAGGACAGAGACTTGAGACTTACTTGAGACTTGCAACACAGTGACTTGGTCACACCTCTGATTATCTCCAAGAAGCCCAAGTTCATCCGTAGTGCATGTGGTACGCCATTTCTCCAAGAGCTGTGCAGCCACACGAAGAGACCTGAGGCCCACAGAGACAGCAAACCTCCTCACATTTTGAAAGTCCAACCCTGCCAGGTCCACTACATCCTTCAGCGTCACTATCTCTGAGTCAAGAAGTCTCCCCTGGAGTGAAGGGAAATAGGATTAGAAAATGTCCATTCTTGCACCACCAACCACAGGTTCTTGAAGAAGCCAATGTAGGGAAACCGCTGCCCCTGCACTTGAAACATGCCCCAGACTTTCAAGAGGGTACGGTAGAACTAAGGCAACTTAGTACTGTCTACCCTATGTGGCACTGTCAGAAAAAGTGACTTATCAAGTCCCAGCCCCCCACAAGTTCTTAGGATTGTGCAGCACAAAAGTTTCCAACCAATAACTGTAGGCCCAGTAAGGAGTCTTTTCACAAATTGCAGCCTGAAAGCTGCAGTTCTGCCCTGAAAGTGTATAAGACCGTGCCCCCTCTCGTCTTTAGGCAAAAACAAAACAGACTGTGGTACCCAATGCAAGTTATCCCAAAAAAAATTCCCAACAACAGATTGCAGTTTGTTCAGGAGGATCCACACAGGCCAGACGATGCCAAAAGGATGAGGCTACCAAGTTATTTATGATGAGTACCCTCCCCCTGTATGACATCTTTGGTAGCAGCCACTTCCACCTCTCAAGCCACCCATTAACTTTCTCCACTGCACTCTCCCAATTTTTCATTCCCCAGAAAAACACCCAAATACTTAAAACCATCTTTTTTCCAAACTAGTCCATCGGGGAGCTTTGGCACCCCTTTCACCCACTGACCTAGCAATAGAGCCTCACTCTTGGACCTGTTAACCCTGGAAGATGAAATTGACCCAAAATCCCTGAGTATATTAACAGCGACCTCTATGTCCCTTCCCCCACTAATTATCAGGACTATGTCATCGGCATAGGCCGATAGACGAACAGGAAAGGAAAAACCAGGTACAGACAAACCAATCAAAACCTTTCTCAATCGATGTAAAAGAGGCTCTATTGCTAGAGAATACAACATTCCAGACAAAGAGCTGCCCTGTCTTACACCCCTTCCAACCCTGAATGGAGCACACAAAACCACCATTGATTTTAAGGATACTCTCCACATCATTGTACAGAACCCTAATCTTTCTAACAAAGCCTTCACTGAAACCAAAGGCAAGTAAAGTGTCCCACAAAAAGCTATGCTCCACCCTGTCAAATGCCTTTACTTGATCCAGTGAAACCAGCCCTACGTCAATTCCAAGAAGTTTGGAGACATGTATAACGTCACGAATTAAAGAAACATTATCAAAAATAGTTCTACTGGGAATGCAATACGTTTGGTCCGGATTGATGACCTGGTCCATTACTTTGGACCGCCTATTGGCTAAAGCCTTTGACAACAATTTGTAGTCACTACACAGGAGCGACACAGGTCTCCAGCACCTTATATCAGTGAGATCGCCCTTTTTAGGGAGAAGTGTGAGGACCGCCCTACGACAGCTCACCGGCAGGTGCCCCCCAGCAAGACTATCGTTAAGTACTTCAAGTAAGTCCTCACCTATCTCCGACCAAAACATTTATAAAGTCTGCAGGGATACTATCTAGGCCTGGGGCTTTACCACTCTCCATACCCTGAAGGGCCCTCTCCAGTTCCTCCAGCGTCAGGGTGGCAAGCTGGTCAAAGGACTCAATTGAAATTTGCGGCAGATCACCCAGAAAAAGGCTGTCAGACCTCCCATCCCCAAGTTCGCTCCTGTATAGGTCCTGATAAAACTGAGAAGCTCTGTTCCGAATCTCACAATCACCAATTAATAAAGTTCCTGATTCAGATTTTAAAGAATTGATCAATCTTTTCTGACCATATTTTTCTCCATACTAAAAAATAATTTTGAAGGAACATCCATCTGCTCCACACTCCGAAACCGTGAATGGACCAAAAGCCCCCTTAGCATTAATTCCTAGCAGTTCAGCTAAAGTACCTTAAATTCCGGACTATAAAGCGCACCGGATTACAAGCCGCACGGTCTAATTTTAGAAAGAAAATCAATTTTGTACTTTTAGAAGCCGCACCGGATTTTAAGCCGCAGGTTTCCCACGTTGTATGAGATATTTACAAATAAAGATGTTACAGGTGAGCATTTTTTAAAGTTTGATTTAATCCGTATGATAAAACAAACAAATACGGTACATATTATGTGTCATGGCCTGACTAAGAGTCAGTTATCCAAGCAGCTAAACATGTACTCAGCAACTTCACAGAAGCAATTTCTTTTTTGTGAATTTACTGAATATCTTGTGAAACTGAAATACAAACATACAAAACATACGTCAAGAATTGTACATGTATAGACATGAATTACGATTAGCTAAGCTCCGTCACGTATTTGTTAACATTGTTAACATCAACATATGAATTACCGTAAAAGTTACTAGAGTTATGTCCAATTGCAAAAATAAATACTTACAGACGTTGCTTGAACAAACATTGAAACAAACTGTCACAGATTAGGAGTAGAAGACGAAGGCAGCCGTTTTCACTACCGGCAAACTCAAGCTGACTCCCGTAACTAGGATACCGTAAACTTCCTGTCTAGCGGGTTGTCAAAATAAAGGTATCCATGTTGAGGGTGAGTACAAATGACTGATTTACAAGACTGTAAATAACTGTGAAAGTGAGAATTATGTATCGCACAATTTCATTGGACCTCTGTGAATACTCATCAATTTTATTGGTCTGTTTTTCGCGCCATGAAAAAAACATGTATTAGCTGCACTGTATTATAGGCCGCAGTGTTCAAACTGCGGGAAAAAAGTAGTGGCTTATAGTCCGGAATTTACGGTATCCTTTTTTTTTCCGCCAGATTTTTGATTTCATCATGACTCCCAGTAGAATAAGCCAAATTTTGAATATCTTGTAACTCCTTTTCCAAAATCACAATAGACTGGGTTCTGTCCCTTGTGATGTTTTGAGTGTACTGTTTACACAACTGCTGAATTTGTACTTTGCCATAGTCCCACCATGGTTGCAGTGAAACAAAAGATGCTTTGCTTTCTTTAATTTGTCATGTGTAAGAGAAGTGTTGAAGTGCCACAGTAAGCACTTTTTGGCTTCACAGAATTCAAAGTGACCCCACATACAACCAACCCATGATCAGAAAAAGGCACAGGGGTAAACACACAATCCCTTACAATGTTGAGATGATGTCTATGAATATAAAACCTGTCCAGTCTAGCCATGGAGAACATACCGCCATAAGCATGAGTCCAAGTGTACTGTCTGTGCTCTTTATGAAAAGTCCTCCACACATCACTCAAATCATGCATGTGTATGCACTGAATAAGCTTTTTACATGAAAGCATGTGTAGCTCCAAATGATTCCTGTCTAGCTCATGTTCTGTGCAATTAAAATCTCCACCAACAAACAGATACTCTTCACTGCTACACCCTATAGTGACAGATAACCTATCAAGAAAAGATACTCTATCTGTTGCTTTTGTAGGGGCATATACACAAACAAAGTTGAAAACAGGATTTTCAAAAAATGCCCTAACTTTAAGTAGTCTGCCATGTATAATCTCCACAAAATCGTAGGAAATTGGATTGAAGTTCTTTGCAAATAAAATCGCAACACCGCCACTAACAGAGGTGTTATGGCTTAAAAGAGAAAGCCCATCCCACTCTAAAGCCCAATCACTTGCATTCGCGGTGTCACTATGCGTCTCTTGCAGTAGAACAACATCGAGGCGCTTCACACGAAACAGTTCATAAAGCTCCGCCCTCTTCAATGGGTCCCTTGCCCCTTAATGTTCAGGGAAGCAATGCGATTTGCACCCATTAATAAAGGCAAAAAGAAAAAAGGAAACTTAAACATATACAAAAACATTGTTAACTGGGTTTATTTATTGGTGTTAGGCCCTATCCAAAAAGAACATTTAACTTTGTGATTAACTTTTTCAAGCGGTAACTCTCTTGCTTCGTGACAAGACCTTCGGAAATGAACAATTTTGCTTTGGTCATAAATTGCTCAACATCAGGGAAATACTTATCAATCTGAGGCTTTTTAACGTGCTTGGTTTGGGACAGAAAATTCTTAATGTCATCCACAGTATCTGATTGTGCAACAAAGCCACTCAAACCTATACTGCAACTAATACTGCAGTCAGAATCGAACTCGCTTTCAGATTCATTCAACTCTTTACTTTACCCACCCCTTTTTTTTCTTTTCTCTCCAATTACCTATTTTTTTGGAAGGGCTTTGCGGGGGTGGGGGTGGGTTTCCCTCCAGGGGATGGGGCCGCCCTGTGGCTGCGGAGGGCCGGGGCTGTTGGGTCCCCCTGGCGTGTGGTGGATCCTGGGCGACAGGGGCGCTGTATAGCCTGACTGCCCTCCCCCGAGGGGCTATGTCCCTCCCGGCTCGCACCCCCCTACCCCTCTCCAGAACATAGACAAAACTCACTCATGTAGGGGTTGAGGGGCCATGGGGGATCTGCGGGGTACGGCTAGGGCAGGGGTCGGCAACCTTTTCTACTCAAAGAGCCATTTGGGACCGCCTCCCAATAAAAAGAAAGCACTTGGAGCCACAACCCATTTTGACGTCATATATATAAAACCTATATGCTATGTACAAAAATCGATACTATGTTGCGTTTATGAAATCAACGAACTGCTGCAGAGAACACAAAATTTTATTTCTGCATGTAACAAAACGCATTTTACACTTTGCTCAATTGCAAACAAAATACCCTATTTGGGTCTTTGTATTTAAGAAATAAAAACCGAAACTTACCCAACCCGCACTGAAGGAAAAATAGAAACAGAATGCAGTCACCTGTCCTCCTCTTATTCAGGAGATAAAAAATCAAAACTTATTCAAATATTATCCACCGGCACTGAACGAACCATGCAAACCGAAAAATGTGCAGCCTGCTTCTGCGTCCCATCGCGTGTGTGCGGTCACCTGTCCTCCTGAATTAAAAAAAAAAAAAAAGACTATTTCACTTAACAATATATAGGTATGTATTTATATTTGACTGTTATATTCCAGACAACCACGCACACACATGTAAAACAATAGCTAATTAAAATATTTATTTTACCTGATTAATGTGATTTTTGCTCCTGAACCTCGCCGCACAGCGTCTTCATGTCAGGGCTGTAAGATGTCACCTTCATCTTCAAACAGGAGCGTAAGCTGACGTCTGTGAGCCGTGAGCGGTGCTTGTTTTTAATAAAGTTCATGTTGGAGAAGACCTGCTCACAGATGTATGTGGATCCGAAGATTGCAAGGACTCCAAATGCATACCTCTTCATGTTGATGTAGCTGTCGGGGATGGCATTCCATGTTTTGAATACAAGTTTGTCCTGTTTGGGAAGGTTGGCAACTTCGCTCCATTTGTGATTCTGAGCGAGAACGGCCTTCTGATGGCACACATTTTCAAGATCAGCTGTCAAACTCTTGAACTTTGACACCCAGATGTCTTTGTCGGCGATGTCGGCCAGTTCCATCTCTAGATCAGGTTGACTTACACCTGGAAATGCAGTCATATTCAACAGGGATGGATCGATGCTTAGAGGAGTGACAGGGAAAGATAGAGTGTTTTTTTCCTCTCTGAACTCACAGAATCGTTTCCCAAATGACGCTTGCATTGCAGTGATTGCAGATTGCAAATACTGCGTATTTATCACATTCCCACCTTGTTGGTATTCTCTCAAAGAGGGGAAGTGATGCAGTGCGAGTCGCTCTAAATCCTTGGCCAACACTGTTAGCTTGCGCTCGAATCCCAGCACCTCTTCCAGCAGGTGCAGAGCTGTGCCTCCTTTCCCCTGAAGAGATGTGTTCAATGTGTTCAGGTGCGCTGTCATATCGACCATAAAGTGTAGCTTTTCCAGCCACTCGGGCTGTTCCAGCTCAGGAAAGGTGAGCCCTTTGCTGCTGAGGAAAGTTTTCACCTCTTCCAGACACGCTGCAAAGCGTTTCAGCACTTCTCCTCTGGACAGCCACCGTACTTTGTTATGCAGCAGGAGATCAGAGTACTTGGTGTCCATCTCATCTAGTAATGAGCGAAACTGACGGTGATTTAAACCTTTTGCCATTATTTTGTTGACAATCTGAATGACAACATCCATTACTTCTGTGCATTCCGGAGGAAATGTTTGCGCACACAGTGCTTCCTGATGCAAGATACAATGGAAAGTCAGCAATTTTCTATCCAATGACTTCTGGAGTAAAGTTACAAAGCCCTTCTGCGCTCCTGTCATGCACGGTGCCCCATCAGTAGCTACTGACACCAGGTGGGTGGTCTTTATTTCTTTATTTCTCAAACAGTCCAATACAGCCTCACATATATCCTCCCCCCGTGTTTGGCCTTTTAGCGGTATTAAATCAATCATTTCTTCCTGTGGCCCAGTAGCGCTCACGTATCGGCAGAACAACGCTATTTGTTCAATGTCATTTTTGTCTTTTGACGCATCACAGGCGATTGCGTAGGCCAAAGCTGAATTGATATCTTCAATCTGCTGTCTGGTGACGTTTTCTGCCATCTTCACAGTTCTGTCTTGGACAGTTTTGGCAGAGAGAGGCATGTCTTTTATTTTCTGCAAAATTTCATCTTTGTTTCTGAAGTCCGAGAAAAGATGTTCTGAAATCTTAACAAATGTTTCTTTGAGATAATCTCCATCTGTAAATGGTTTACCATGCTTGATTATTTCCTGAGTAGCCACGAAACTGGCACATGTAGTGGAATTTGCGGTCTTAATCCACTTCTTGAAGTGACTCCTGCTCGCTTCAGCCTTCCGCATCAGCTCCGAAACAGCCTTTTTTCTCTCCTCTCCCTCGGGATATCTTTTAGCAAAGACAGAGTGTTTGTTCTCGAAATGTCTTTCAACATTTGACTTCTTGTTGTTTGCCAGTCTTTCGCCACATATTAAGCAGACTGGTGAACCAGTTTCATCAGCGGTGAAAGCAAAATTATCTGTCCACGTAGCATTAAATGTTCTGCCATCTTCAGGATGTTTCCTTTTCTTAGATTTATTCATAATGTTTCTTCCAGGCGAGGGTCAAAAAGTCAATAAATCAGTGAGCTAAAAAATGCGGTCTGTCAGACATGTGCGGTATGCTAGGAATGCCTGTCGCACACCGGCGGACATGACGTATATTTTGGGTGCTAAAAATGTTCAAAACTTTTTGTTTTAATGTTACAAGTTTACCATAATCTTCAGATTTAGACATTTATTTTAAAATTATTTTAATTTATAATTTTTTAATGATTTAATTTTAATAAAATATTCTATTTCCCAAAGTCACTGGGAGCCACAACAGAAGGATGAAAGAGCCACACGTGGCTCCGGAGCCATTGGTTGCCGACCCCTGGGCTAGGGGTACCACCTAGGTCAGGGATGTCAAAGTCAAACACACCGAGGGCCCAAAAAAAAAATTTGCTACAAGCCAAGGGCCGGACTGGTTCAATGTTAATTAAAACATATCGAAACGATTGCACATAGCCTATTGAACCAAGACCTAACACAGTGTATTCACACATATTCACAATGATTAAATGAATATGGCAATACTTTGTTATGGCTCTGTCAGTAACTTCAAGGGAAAACATTTTCAACAGCCAAACAGCAAACAATTTAATTGTTTTTAAAAACAAAATGTGTTTCTTAATATCAGGATAAATGCATAAATCAAAGTGCATGCATTATAAACTGAAAATGTATTATTGTGCTGCTCTATGATCTACGATCACTGCTTTCAAATAGTAAAATTTAAAAAATTAATCAAATCAGTTGTATTCTTTCTCATGGCTCTTATCTGCAATTTTCCCTGAGTCCATTCAAAATAAATATAAATAAATAAAATACAAAAATTTATGGCACAATAAAGCTAGTCTTGACAGCTGCCTTACTTTGTGATTTAGCATATGTGAACATAGCCTGTCTGGACTTAAGGCCTTGTTTAATTCTTCCACCTTCTGTAGCTTTTGTTCATATTCCGTATTCTTGTCTTTGTCTGTGTTTCTTAGATGTTTCATAGTGCCTTCTTAAATTAAATTCTTTCATTACAGCCACACTTTCTCCACACAGAAGACATACAGGTTTGCCTTTTACCTCCGTAAACGTGTACTTTGCCTTCCACCTGGCCTGAAACCCCCTGTTCTCAGCGTCCACCTTACGTTTAGTCATTTTTGAGGAGGGGGTTTCAAAAAGTCGATCTCTGCTCTGAACGAATGAAGCCGTTTGTGCTCGCTGCAGTGACTTCGCGGGCTACCGTTGCATTGTGGGAAATGTAGTGTTGCGTGCAAAACACCAGCGGGCGGCTGTGGCCTGAGGGCCGGTTCTAATAATAATTCAATATCATTCAGCGGGCCATAGATAATCAATTCGCGGGCCGGATCTGGCCCGCGGGCCTTGACTTTGACATATGTGACCTAGGTGGTCCTCTTGCCTGTGCCCCGTGGCACCTTCATCCCCCCCTTTTTATCAGCACTTTAGACACTACTACCCATCTACCCACACACATACACACTTTAGTTCCAGGGGGGTGGGTGTGCTGAGTGCGGTCGGGTGAGCGGGGCTCCTCAGGTGGTGGGGACTGCTTGAGGGACCTCGCTCTGGGACTCTGCAAGGCAGCCCACCCCGCTGTTTTAAATGCTTAGTAGACATGGAGGACCTCGGCCCATCAGGGCAGAGTTGTCCTCAACTCACACCCATCAGGGGGTCCGAGGGACGAGGGGGGGGGGGGCCTCCCTGCAACCCTGCTGCCTGGGAGCTGCCTGGCTCCTGGGGGTCCCGGAGGTGCTTCTGCCGGTCCCGGGTCTACAGCGGTGGGGCAATACTGACCCTGGAGGTAGCCCTCCCCCTTCCCCTTTTCTTGTTATTTATTTTTTTAATTTTTTTTTATTTTCTTTATTTCTACTTGTTTATTTATTTACTTAATTTCTTTATTTACATTTTCTTTTATTTATTTAGCTATTTATTTTACATTTATTTATTTATTTTCATTTCACCATTATTATTATTACTATTTATCTTGCTTTTTTGGTATTTATCTCTATATTTTCTGCGTGCGTGTGTGTGGGAGTGTGGGTGAATGTGTGAGAGTGAGTGTGTATGTGAGAGTGTGGGTGATTGAGGGTGTGTGTGAGAGTGTGGGTGAGTGAGGGTGTGTGTGTGTGTGCGAGAGAGCGTGGGTGAGCGAGCGAGTGCGTGTGTGTGTGTGTGAATGTGTGTGTGTATGCATGGGTCTGACTGGAGAGACTGTGGTCGTGATTGGGTCAGGGTCTGGGTCTGCCGTTCGGCTGGTCCGCTCGTGCTGTTCCTGGCGTTGGGGGGGGGGGCCGCCCTGAATTTCCCCGCTACCGGGCCGACCATCGGGCACACCGTGGCCCCCGGGGGTCAGGGGCGTTGGGGGTCTTGCTGGCCCGCTGCGTCTGGCTGTCTGGGGCGCCTGGCTCCTCCGGTCACTGCGGGGGTTGGCTTCTGCTCGGAGGGGGGGGGGGGGGGGGGGGGGGGGGGGGCCCGGCCGGGGGGGGCGGGGGGGCGGTTCTCGGCCTGTGTCTGGGGGGGGGGACCCGGGGGGGGGCTGGTTTGCTGTCGCTCGGGGTGCCTGGGGGGCCTCTGCCCTACAGTGGTGGGGGCTCCACTGGGGTGCTTTCTTGGCCGCCTTCTGGGTTGGTGCCCGGTCGTCCCTGTGGTTGTCCTCTGTGCTCGGGTGGCTGCTGGGGGGCTGGGTCTGGGGGCACTCTCTGCCCTCTTCCGAGCGCTGGAGGGGGGGGCTTCGGCTGGTGGCCCCTCTGCACTATAACTAAGCACAATCGGGTAAACCTGGGCTGCGGGTTCTCATTCTCTCACACACACACACACGCATAGTCAGTTACCCAGATACACGCCTCCTTAGGCTTCTGTACAGTTGCGGCACAGTTCTGAGAAGTTCATTAATGTCTTGCTACCAGTGTTGTTGCTTTCGTTGCTTGTTTGTTCTTTTGTCTCCCCTGTGCCCTTTTGCAGGAGCTCCTACAGGTT
>JABUIW010043791.1:2558-14580 GCA_013363375.1 Menidia beryllina
TCTATCTATCTATCTATCTATCTATCTATCTATCTATCTATCTATCTTTCCATGTATACTTGCACTGACAATGACTGGTGTCTGCAAACCCTGTGCACAAAAACTAAAGTAATAAAAACAAACAAAAACATCCAAGACAGAAGGAACAGAAAATGAAAAAAAAAAAAATACAACCATAGCCTGGAATCTTTGCGTGGGAATACAGCCTGACCGTGAGGTGTGTTTGGATGGGTTTGGATGTGGAGCTGCTCCGACAGACATTTTCCATTTGAATTCTGTCTGATTCTGCTACACTCCTCTTAATGTGTGAAGTAGATATAATAACCCAGCATGGTGGGGGTGCTCTATATGAAGCAAATAAGGCAGCATAATCCATCAAAACGCCACCAGGCTGCTCCGGTTTGAGACTAAAATGAAGCACTTACCTGCAGCATGTTATAGGCATTTTACGGTTTAAAGCATTAGTTGTTGTGTTACTGTGTGAAGCAGAGAGCGGAGTGCTGACGTACGTTGGTGACGGCGTCGATGTTTGCTCCGCACAGACACAGGTGCCGAACCACCTCCAGACTCCCGTTGTTAGCAGCCAGGTGGAGCGGAGTCCGGCCGTACTGGAGGGGACAGAGAGGAGTTTTCAGACCGACACACCGACAAAGCAACACTAAAAGTAGTGAAATCTAGTAGTCCGAAATCTACTCTCAATATCAATATTTATTATAATGGATTTGAATGCCAAAAGGAGATAGATACCAGATATAAATGTTGATATTTGTCCAAGCAGTTCCTTCTCTCTTGGGTAAATACAGCCACTTTTCCTGTTTTTTTCTTCTAAATTCTATTTTTATTGTCATTTTCATTTTATTTATTTTCATTTTATTCTATCTATATTTTCATTCACCAGTCATCTCCAGCTATCTGTTCATGTCTAGCTAGACATCCGCAATTCCACAGGATACACAGATAGGGATGAGTGGTTCTCCCTCTATCACACATATATCCCAATCTATATATAAATTGGGATATTACTACAGAATAACATGGTAGTTCTAAGTAAGTGGATGTCTACAAACATAAGAACAAATACCAGAGAGAGAAAACAGGCACGCAAGTCCCACTTAAAAGAAACCTCTGTAATTTTTTGAAAGCAACAAAAATGACTAAACGATAAACGATTTAATCATTTCCAAAGGCTTTTCTTTTTTACCTCTTAAACATCAAAAGTAATTCCCCCCCGTTAACAGTAACAGTAAAAAGGAAGCATTTCAGTTACTGAGTTAAGAGTTTAAGAAAAAAAGAAAAAGAAAAAAGAAAGCAAACACTAGTATCATCTGTTAAAAGTGTGGGAGACGTTTCCATCTATTTCCCTTTCATGCTTCTCCAAACAGCTGACAGTGAGGACAAATCCATGCAGCCAGCAGAGTGTGATCCTAAAAAAACGAAAGCTGAAAATATTCAGGAATCACAACGTCTCCGGCTCAGCTGGACGCACATCAGTTCTCTGAACTACGATGGTGAAAAGAAAAACCTGGGAAACTCAGAGAAAGCTGCTCGGCTTTCTGAATGCATCACAATAGAAAACCCCACAGGCAGAAGCAAGTGGGAAGAATCTCTGGCAAACCAGGATAGATATTAACCCTGTAATGCTAAATGTATCATATCTGATACATACCGTTTCTGAAATGTTTTGCGTCTGACACCTTTTGCTTAATTTAATGGTAAAAACTTTGCTCAAAATCCTATTGTACACAATCAGATACACCTGATAACAGGGGGCAGAAGACTACACAAAAATAATCTTTACCTATCACATAGTAATAAATTATTAATATTAAAAATGTATTTCTGTTTTTTCTTTTTACATATCTTGTTAAAAGGCCAAATAAGGAATTCAAACAACAAAAAAAAATGTAATTTTCTGTTTTGTTTTATTCTTGGATCAGGCTTTAAAGGGTTAACAAGCTATAGGAGAGCTCTCTAATTAAAAATACCTTTATGATGTTAATCACTGGGATATAAATCTGAATATATAAGGATTTAGTAATAATATTCCAACTCCTCACTTAGGTAATATAATTATTATTATCAAAGAAAAATCCAGAAAATCTGAATGTGGTTGAATAACTCTAAGGAAAGCATCTTTAATCCCTGTAATAATGTGTTAACGTGTTAGTGTCTTGGTGTACACACAAAAACAAATAAGTCTATTTACCATTTGATTTCTACACTCTGACCAATCCTTTACACACATGTTGTCTTTTGGGAGGACCTTTCACAATATTCTGGATCAGAGCGGCAGGATTCGGCTCGTTTATGGAGACAGAAGAACATTCGTGTGCCCAATAACGCGGCTGTTGAGAGATCAGGTCTGGCTCCCAGCTGGAATTCCAGCTAATCCCAAATGAATTGAAAGGGGTCGAAGCCAGAATTCCGGAATAGGGCAGGAATAGTTTTTAAAAAGGCCATTTCTTTACGGACCATATTCTCTAAAGATCAGTTTATTGAAATCCTCTGAGAGGAAAGCGTTTAACCCTATAATGCCAAATGTGTCATATTTGATTCATACGGTTTCTGAAGTCTTTTGGATCTGAGACTTTCTGCATCATTCAGTGGTAAAAGCTTTGCTCAAACCCCTGTTGTACACATTCAGATATACCTGATAACAGCCACTAGAAGACTACACCAAAATACATTTTTGACTTATTGCAGGCTAATTTGATCAAAATAATTTCTGTTTTTTTTCTTCATATGTTGTTGAGGGGCCAAAGAAAGACTTCAGACTAAAAAAATCCAATATTCTTCCTATCTTTCTTGGATCAGGCTTTAACCCTTTAAAGCCTGATCCGAAAAAATATAAGTCAAAAATGTATTTTTGTTCTTCTGTAAATAACTCAGAAAAGGCTGCAATACTGTAAAGAATAAGTGTTATTATTCATTCAGCATGACTCACTGAGGTGGTGTAACAGAAAAAAAAGGCTGGGTTTGAGGATTATGTAAGGTGGTTGTCAAAAACTGGTGATTCACTGGTTCGGAGAGGCGTCTTTAGCTGTATTTGCTTTCTGTGTGACGTCACCCGTCTTTCACAAGGCTGAGGAGGAACTTCTCCACTCCTGAGCAGCGTTGCATCAGCTCACTGAGGCTCGGAAACATCTGTTTTTTTTACACAGTTTGCTTATTTGTTTGGGATCGTTGTCCTGTTGGACAATAGACTCCAGAAAAAGTTGGTATTCAGAGGAGTTAGTGGTGGAAATGGCGACTGAATTCTGCATTCTGACCAAACATCCGCCATTTTCTTTTCTTTCAACTCAATTACATTTAATTTTATTTATTTAGCACCAAATACCAACAACAGTTATCTCCGAGCTTTCCAAACAGAGCAGCTCAGACTCTGAGTTATTTACAGAGGAACAACAGTTCCCACCAGGAACAAGCACTAGGCGACACAGGGAAGGAAAAACTGCCTTTAGGAGGAAGAAACCTGGAGCAAACCATGGCTCAGGCCGGTAGGGGGTGAGAGACAGAGAGGGCAACAGAGAGAGAGAGAAAGAAGGACAGAGAGAGGCAGGCTACACAGTAACACAAAGACTGGATAAAAAAAAGTCAATGATATCTTTCTTATTTCTTTTCATTTTTAGAGAGAAGACACTTTCTATAGCAACCACTCAAAACAAGCCATGCTTGGCCAGTCGTTTTAAAATTGTACAGTCAGGAAAAATAACATTTAACATGCTAACTGAGGCCTGAGGGGAGAGATGCAGTCTGACCCTGAGGGGAACTTGCTGAAACATCAGCTCCTGGGAAGACTGATGCTTTTCATTTGAGAGTAATCAATTAGTTATGATGGAAGCAGTGAGGGTTTGCTCAGTCTTCCACACTCTGCTACCTCTCGGATGTCTTAGAGCAGGGGTGTAAAACTCTGGCCCCCGGTATTATACTGTACATTAACAGATCGTACTACAACTCCCATAATGCCCTGCTGCTGTCCAGGACAGGACCCAGAAACTCCTCTGTGACAACAGCTACACCAGGGGTGTCAAACTGCAGTCCTCGAGGGCCGCTGTCCTGCAGGTTTTAGAGGTAACCCTTTTTCAACACACCTGATTCACATCAAAGGGCCATTAGACAGGTGCAAAGCTCAACAATGTCCAGAGGAGATCCAATTTAATAAGAATCAGGTGTGTAGAAGCAGGAAAATGTCTAAAACCTGCAGGACAGCGGCCCTCGAGGACTGGATTCTGACACCCCTGAGCTACACACTACAGCTGTCACTGTGCTGCTGCCCAAAAATGACCCAAAGAAAAGCAGGAAACAGGAGCTTTCTGAACAAGCTAATCTTATTTAGATATTTAATTCAGAAGACTGCGAATAGAAAGATGTTTTAAAATTTTATTTCTTAAATGAATGCCATTGATGTGTTTTTTTTATTTGAAATTTGATTTTGCATGTCTCCACTATGAAGTTATTTATAATGTAATAAGAATTGCTTGTTCCATATTCAATGTTAAAGAAAAATTAGTTTTGTTCCATATTAAAAGACTAGACATATTACTGAATTTCTCCATTGTTGAGATCAATAAAGTCTTCTTCTTCTTAAAAGGTTAATTTGTTCAATCTTGGCTTTGTTCAGGTTTTAAATTTTTGCCCACTGTGTTTTTGAGTTTGACACCCCTGATCTAAACAGTCGCACCAATAAGTTTAACCACGAATAAGGAAAATGTCCTGTTCAATAAGGTAATTTTTTAAATGATAAAACACTACAATGTTGTGGATGCAAAATATGTTTATGCATTTAATAGATACTTTTATCCAAAGCAACTTACAAATGAAATAAAATAATTAATAAATAATAACATAATAATAATAACACAGTACGGTAATAATAATATTATTATTACTGTGTTTTTGAGTCTTAGATAGAAGTCGTACTAGGGTTGTCACAATACTAAAATTTTCAACTGGATACCGATACTCAGGAAAATACTCGATACTCGATACCATTTTCGATACCACAAGGATAAAAACAAAGACCCCAAAATTTAACTGAATTGTGTCTTTCATTTCAAACTGACCTGTTACTGATGTTACTGGTGGCCCACATTAATGACCCTAACCCTAAACGTAACCCTAACCCTAACCCTCCAGCCTTCATAATTGTGAGAAATAAATATTTTTTGGTTAAACTTGTTTGGACTTATTGTACAAACCTATTTAACATCCACTATTTTAACATAATATGTATAGAGTTTAATTCAGTGTTTGAAAGATTCATTTAAATATTTTTAAATTAATGTCTATATTGCCATGAAGTAATTAGGATTTTCTTGCCTGGGATCTTCCTATCGGTGACCTAATCAAAATGGCCGACTTGGATGTGGGCGGATATTTACTTGATTGGTAGCATGTTATTATTAGCCATTAGCCGCAGCTAGCAAGGCTAACGTTTTGTTAATGATCATAAACAACGTAAATAAATACATAAATAAATCAGAGAGAAGGGGCGGTGGTATCGATACTTTTGAAAATGAGTATCGTATCCGGATACAACATTTTAGTATCCATACTTTTTCGAGTATCGATACTTTTGACAACCCTAAGTGGTACACCTTAGATGGGTAGGAATCTGGGCACCGTTTGTGCTCACCTTGTTGGGTATGTCGAGGCTGGCCTTGGTGCCGCATATCGCCAGGACGACGGGCAGATTCCCGTCCTTGCAGGCGATGTGGAGGGCCGTGTTTCCATGGCGATCCTGCTGGTCCAGGGGACAGTGGTGCTTGAGTAGGCAGCGGACGACCTCGACCTGACAGCGACGCACGGCCAGGTGCAGCGCCGTGTGTCCGTCCTGCAAACAGACAGGCGGGACTTCTGTGAGGCAAAGCTGTTTTCAGGTGGTTATCACTGTGTCATGGCATTTCCAGATTCGTGTCTAACTTGTTTTCACTTATTTTTAACGGTCACATGCGCATTCCCAGATGTTCTCAGAGATGAAAGTGTTCCCTTCCATCTTTTTTCATGAGGATGTATACGGCAGAATTAGTTCCCCTTCCTCTCAAACTTTGTTTCCAGTTAAAAACACCCTCTTGTAATTATCAATCAATCAATCAAGTTTATTTGTATAGCCCTTTACAATAGCCGAAAGGGCATTACAACAGAGCCATAAAACAATACATAACACATACAAAACATACAGATACAATTAAAAGTCCCTTCCAGAAATGCAAAGAAAGGAGCAGACAGAAGGAGGACTCCTAAGAGACAGTATTACCCTAGTCAGAATTAAAAGCCAATTTCAAAAAGTGGGTTTTAAAAAGGCTGTAAAGTGTTGCCTTCCATGTTTTTTATGAGGATGTATCTAGCAGAATTTTTCCCCCTTCCTCTCAAACTTTGTTTCCAGTTAAAAACACCCTCTTTTAATTAGCTGTGAAGTCAAACAATGGAGTCTGTAAATGGACTCTGTGTTGTTTATGTAAACACGTACTTACTTCCTTTTTTTTTCGGATTAGCTTCCGATTTGCTTCATGCTTCGACCCTGACCCTAACCCTAACCCTCCATCCTTCTTAATTGTGAGAAACACAGCTAGCAATTCAAGGCTAACTTCATGTTAATGATCATAAACAACGTAAATAAATAAATAAATAAATAAATCAGAGAGAAGGGGGGGGGGTATCGATACTTTTGAAAATTAGTATCGTATCTGGATACAACGTTTTAGTATCCATATTTTTTTGGGTATCGATACTTTTGACAACCCTAGTAAACATGTACTTACTCCCATTTATTTCCAGCTGTTTTTCAAAAGCTAAGCTTCTGATTTGCTTCGTGCAAAGCCAGTTTTGACATGTTGTAAAACACAGGTTGGCCGAACTCTAATCGGCCGTGTGGAGCCCCCACAGATCGTCTTAAAGAGGGATCTCACCTTGTCGGTTGCTCCCAGGTCGGCCCCGTGCTCCACCAGGCACTCCACGATCTCGGCGAAGCCCCGAGCAGAAGCGGTGAGCAGCGGACTCTCGCCCTCGCGGTTCCTGGCGTCCACGTTGCTCCCGGCCCGGCAGAGCGCCCGAGCAACCGCCGAGTAGCCGTGCCAAGCGGCGCAATGCAGCGGGGTTTCCTGTTCCTGAACACGGAGAGGAGAAAACCAGGTAAACCTCCATGTTGCTGATAATCACCTAACTGTTAACTCATTGACTGGCAGCCATTTTCAGAACAGAGTCCCATACTGCCAGTTTTTTTAGCATTTTGACTGATCTTTCAAGAGCCACAGAATAGTTTGTGCTATGACTATGTAAATACCGAACACACCAAAAAGAATGAGTAGACTCTCTTCTTTCATCAGGAAAAAAATGTTGTTTCTACCTTATTCCGTTCTTCCTGGACTTGCGTCTCACCGGCGACATGTTCTCTCATAGCGAACCGTTACCTTTTTCTTATTTGCCTACAGTCTATGCTCATCTCCCATCAAAAGTGTCACTGCCACCTAGAGGGTCAATTTGTTACTACATACTCTGTCTAGAAGCCCATATTTACGGACAAGCTTTAGCAGATCGTCCCCCAGACACTCGCGTTGAAAAACATAAAAGACGTCTATAGACGTCTTTGGCAGCCAATGAGTTAAAGGAGACATATTCTACCATTTTTCAAAAAGTTAAGCTAGTTCCCTGGTGTCCTAATGTAATGTCTGTGACAAGCTTTGGTCAGAATCCCTTAAGGATAAAGCCCAATAGCAGTTCAGTCCCCCTGCCAAAACAGCCCCGTTCAGAGCGCTCGCTTTGGAGTGCCTGTCTCTTTAAATGCAAATGAGACACAGGCAATCCGCCCACTTCTTCAGGGAGGTGTGCCCACATCGGCACGCTAACGCTACCATGCTAACGCTACCACGCTAACGCTACCACGTTCTCGCTACCATGCTAACGCTCACGCTACCAGGACATCTCCACAGACAGGCGGAGTAAGCTGAGGGGGGGGGGCAACATGCAGGTGAAAGGCTGGAATATTATAATGAGCTAGAGCTAATGACGTCAGAAAATACCCACTCCGGAAACCTCCTGATTTATCTCCTGGATTCAGACTGAGGCGGCCCACGAAAACATGACTGAGTCATTTTTTTCACCTTCTGCCTGCTGATAGGCCCTCCACAGTCCCAAATGTACATAATCAAATTATTAAAAACTTGATTGTGCATAATATGTCCCCTTTAAATATTTCTTAAAGCGAACACTCACCCGGTCTGCCAGGTCCGGGTTGGTCCGGATGCTGCACAGGTAGCTGACCACGTCCACGTTGCCATAGCGAGCTGCCACGTGAAGGGCCGTCTCCCCGGACTTTCAACACAACAGCGGGAGAAAACTGTGTTTTTATATGTTCTTCGTGTGAAAAAATCCTTTAAAATGCTATTGGCTAAAGACATAAAGCCTCCAGACACACTGGTCATTTGCTACGGTAGGTTAAACCTGTCTTAGACAGCCACTTCCCAGTACTTCCACTAAGACTAGACCATAATAATTCATCATGTTGTCGGGATAAAACTACACCCAAGACATGTTCGGTTGATAAGAGAACCCCTGAGAACCCAATCTAATGCATTTATGATAAGAGGGCCCTCTAAAAAACTGGTGATCCAATGAAAACAAAGCAGACTCTTCATGTCTATTTTTCCGCTTACTAATAGAAAATGCGTTCGCACATGCGACCTTCCCGGCTCGAGATTTGAGGGTTACAGCGTAATAAAGTCTGATGAAACTTGACTGATCCCTGGACAGGGGCTGGATGATAATCAGGGGGAAAGCCCGGAGTCCAGATTAACTCTGCTGGAGGAAGAGTCTGCTCTGGAGAAGATGGAAAAAGCTTTTTGGGATCTTGTGTGCCTGTAAAGGCTGCGACTGAGGCCATCAAAAACAAACACACACACACAAATACACACACACACACACACATACGTGTTTTCCTTATATATGAGGACGCATGACGGAAATAGGACAAATGTATACGTGCCTTTCCAAAGGTTCTTAGGACAATGGAGATATTTGGTTTAGGCGCATTTTGGGGCTTCTAAAACACTCTAGTATGCTCAGAAAAATGAGGACGCGAAAAGTGTCCTCATATTTCTACGCGTCCTGATATTGAAGGTGTGTATTCACAAAATTGTCCTGATATATCATGAAAACAAACACACACACACACACACACACTCACACACACACACACACACACAACCCATCTTCTTCCGCAAGGCCTGTTTCTATAGCAACCGAAAATAAGCTGATCAAATGCCGGAGTAACTGGCTGTCTCTTCAGGTGTGTAAACCGTGTAAATGTGTGTGTGTTAACGGTCATCTCAGATTAATCCTTTGCTAGATATTTGCTGGGTGGGAGGAGGTGGTGGGAGGTGAGTGTTTTTTATTGTGCCGGTAGGGGAGGAGGGCGGTTTTTACCTTATCTTGGACGTTCAGAGGGCAGGCCTTCTCATGGAGGAATCTCAGGGTCTCGACGTGGCCGTGTCTGGCTGCGTAGTAGATAGCGTTGGCTCCACTCT
Organism: Menidia beryllina; assembly: GCA_013363375.1. Classification (NCBI taxonomy): domain Eukaryota; kingdom Metazoa; phylum Chordata; class Actinopteri; order Atheriniformes; family Atherinopsidae; genus Menidia; species Menidia beryllina. The sequence continues at coordinate 12,080 of JABUIW010043791.1, forward strand.
GAAGGTTCAAGAGAAGAGAAGAGAGGAGAGATTTTGATTTTTAACCCTATAATGCCAAATGTATCATATCTGATTCATACGGTTTCTGAAATGTTTTGCGTCGGACACCTTTTGCATAATTTAATGGTAAAAACTTTGCTCAAACCCCTGTTGTACACATTCAGATATACCTGATGACAGCCAGTAGAAGACTACACACAAAATACATTTTTGACTTATTGCACGCTAATTTGATCAAAATAATTTTTTTTCTTCATATGTTGTTGAGGGGCCAAAGAAAGACTTCAGACTAAAAAAATCCAATATTCTTCCTATTTTTCTTGGATCGGGCTTTAAAATAGACTGAAGATTGAAGCTGTTATTGTTTTTCTATTTAACACTAACCCTATAATGCCAAATGTGTCATATCTGATCCGGTTTCTGAAGTCTTTTGGATCTGAGACTTTCTGCATCATTCAGTGGTAAAAGCTTTGCTCAAACCCCTGTTGTACACAATCAGATACACCTGATAACAGGGGGCAGAAGACTACACAAAAAATAATCTTGACTTATCGCATAGTAATAAATTATTAATATTAAAAATGTATTTCTGTTTTTTCTTTTTACATATTTTGTTAAAAGGCCAAATAAGGAATTCAGACAAAAAAAAAGTAATTTTCTGTTTTGTTTTGTTCCTGTATCAGGCTCTAAAGGGTTAAAAATCCTTTATTGACTTTTTTTTTTCTCACTCTACAAATAGGTTCAGGTGAGATCTTCATTTCACACAGATTAATTACTCTAGAAAACTCAAGAATAAGCAGAGGAGAGGAGAGAAGAGAAGAAAAGAAAAGAGAGGAGGAGAGAATAAGAGAGAAGAGAATAAAAGAAAAGAGAAGAGATTTTGATATTTAAAAATCCTTTAACTTTTTTTAATTTTATTTATTAATTTTTTCTCACTCTACAAATGAGTTCAGGTGAGACCTTCATTTCACTCCTGAAACATAAAAAACAAACACAGATTAATCACTCTAGAAAACTCAAGATTAAGAGGAGAGAAGAGGAGAAAATAGAAGAAAAGAAAAGAAAAGAGAGGAGAAGAGAATAAAAGAAAAGGGAAGAGAAGAGAAGATCCCACGTTTCCTCGGTGACTTTTACTGTTAAATCTCTGGGATTTAACCCCCCCCCTCCCAAATACGGCAGGTCGTATCTCTGAAATTGGGACTATTTACGGGACGTGTTAGCATCCGGCTCTGAGTGTGATGTTAGTGGAGCTGTTGCCATGGTAACGGAGCACACCTCTGTTTACCGTGACGGCTAACCGCTAACCAAACAACTCCAGGTGACACACACCTTTTCCAGAGTTCTGCCTTTATTTGGACTTTATTTTTATCTTTAATCTGATTTTCTAATACGCTCATTAATATGATTAAATTTTTCTCAGTAACTTCAGGTCAGACGTGTGACCACAGAAAGGAAAATGAAAAGTTAACTGCTTAATGTCAGAGAAAATAAAGATAATTAAAAAAATTTATGCTTTTGAGATTAAATGATTTATTGACAATTGTTATGGACAGTTTATCAGAAGTTAAGCTCCCAATAAGTACAAAATCAAATAAACCATCCTTTTATTTTGGGATAAACTTAATTTGGGGCGAACAATCTGTTGAATAAGATATTAAATATAACCACATTTAGATTTCTGTCACTGTAATTTCCAGATTTAAATCCCTAATGAAACAAAGTTAAAGCCAATTCATCTTTTCATATGGACTTCCAGGGAGCTTCTTCCAACTAAACATTTTCAGATCGACAGTAAAAAGACTCTTAAAATCAGGTCAGAGAAAAGAAATGGTGAAAATCAAATCTATAAACATTTGCACTCCATAAAATAAAGGAAAACACGTAATTGTAGTATCTAAATGAACTGTCTGTAGGTTAATGAAAAGATCAATTTGGGTCCTTTCAAATAAAGACATTTAAGCCTTTTCTTTTGTTTTTGTCTTCAGATTTTTGCTTATTTTTATCTTGTTTCTCTCATAGAAACTCCTTAGCTGAGACATAAACCCAAACAGAATCTTTACCTTGTCATTCGCCTGGATTTCTGCCCCTTTTCTCATCAGAACCTCGATGATCTGGATGTTCCCACAGCCAGCGGCGATCAGCAGAGGAGGAGTCCCGTGCTACAACAAACACACACACAGCTTTCAGTAAAAAAAAAGAAAAATAATTACCGAGGATTAAAAAAAGTCTAAAATAACTTTATGGAGATTCGTATTCCTTAATAGCTGTTTGAGCCTTTTCTTTTGCCTTTTGAAATACAATCTTGTTTCTTCTTTACAATCTGGATCTATGAATCTTTCCCTCTACAATTATTACTAATTGTTACTTTTACCCTCCTCTTCATAATCTCAAGATTCATGTTCTGCATGTTCTCTTCGGTGATTTTATTTAATTCACCTTTCTACATCAAACAGCATCTATCTATCTATCTATCTATCTATCTATCTATCTATCTATCTATC
>JABUIW010043796.1:9324-24260 GCA_013363375.1 Menidia beryllina
GAGGATTTATGTACAATAAAGTAGCCACTAATCCACCAGCTTCACTTAGCAACATATTTCTGCTTTTAATACATTCAACACAAGGTTTAGTTTTTTACAGAGGTAAAAAAAAGGTGCAAAAATGCTATTTTTCTTCTGCTATTCAAATGAAATACACAAAACAAGAATTTCCACATAACCCAAGCACCTCCACAAAATGTAATCCATTTCAGAGGGGAAACACTGAATTGTACGCTGGAGATTCATAAAATAGAAAACTCTGCATTGCACCAGCAGAGGAGCGTATACTACAAACTATTTTTATGCAAATGAGAGGCAGGCAGCACGGTGTCTTTTGAAGGGGTCTGCGGCCATCAATAAGCTGCCCATGTTGCAACGGGAAGCCGGAGCCAGCAGACTTTGGTAATTGAGTCGCTGTGGAAAAAGTTATTGAAACAGAACAAATAATCCAGCAGTCAAATCGTGACGGATATACACCGGGAGACTGGACTCATCATCGGGCGGCAGGTTTGGCAAAAGAAACAGAGATAACCGGGGAAACGTTAAAAGCCTGTGGAGTCTCTGAGACTCACACACCGAGTGGCAGCTTTCCCCATCCGTAAACATCCGGGCTTCCAGTTCCAGGGAACGACTCTCGGAGGCTTCTGTGTGCCGTCGATTTTCCTCGTTTGGGTGAAAACTGGCAGCCTTATCGGCTCAAATAGGCCAGAGACTCCACGGGGTTTCACCGCGTAATGAGCAGCAGTTTGGTCCCGATACACACCTGTTGATAAGCCTCTCATCTAATTTCTACAAATGACTTCTATCACACCTGCAAGGATTCATCAGAGGACCCACAAAGGCACGAGAAGACAATCAGCTTTGAGTTTAGGGGCTTTCAGCAAACCCCACCAAGGTCTTTTTATCATCTATTTGCACTTTTATCTTGTTTTTAAAGTCAAGGCAAAGTAAGGTCAGACACATGAACGATGGGAGCCGTGGGTTTTAGGACTTAGACTTAGACTTAAACTTAGACTTGTACTTTATTGATCCCTTGGGAAGACTACCTCAGGAAATTAAAGTTACCAGTAGCTTACAGGGCAAAAAAGTGGCACACAGATAGCAAAATGCAAAAAAAAACAAGAAAAAAAAACAGATTAAGGACAGGTACACACTAAATGTGAATAGCCAAAAAAATAAGAATATAAATACAAAGTAAAAAATAAAAACTCCTAAATCAAGCAAAAATAAGCATATAAATACAGCGTGAAAATAAAGAAAATATAGGAGTTTGGCGGATAGATTGACCAGTGATATGGTATTGCACTATGTGGTTTACCCCGATAAATATGGAGTTCGCATTTTACAGGAAACTATTTTCTGTCTTTCCAGAAGCGAGTTTGCTCTCAAACGTCACAGATAGATCACGCCGAGACTGACGGCCGGATGGGGAAGTTGTAGACGCTGGGACGTCTGCCACAATTTTACTGGAACAAAGAGCAACAACACAAACTGGATGAAATTTGTGAGGCGTAAAGAACAAATCTGGGGCAGCGAACCAGATCTGAGAGTCAGATCCATGTGGCGTTCAAGCGCTGCCTGATTCAGTACGCTTTTCCGCTTGTTAGTGGCTTTAAGTCAGCAACTTGCTTCCAGATTTGGCCTCTGTCTCAGTTGCTGATCGCTTTGGTTTAAACATGGAAACGTGGTGCTTTTGTCTTTTGGTTCGTGTGTTTTGAGTTTGCTTCTTCTGAGCGTGGGTGTGAAAGCTCCACTAAATCTAGAGAGGACCAAAGTCACGTCTATGCTAAAAACATGAGTAAAAAAGGACTGTAGATGACGATAATAACACATTTGACTTGTAATGTACTCTCATTAAAAAAAAACGAAAAGCACAATAGTGTCTCGGCTGCATGCTCCCAGGTGAACTCACTTTTTTGGGTACAGCTGTTCGGTTGTTCATTAGCAAAAATATCCACTTAGATGCAGCTCGGTGCCTATAGGGCTCTTAGAGAGGGTCAAAGCACCCCGCTCAGGCTAAAACCGAGTGTCAGAACGGCTTTATTGGCCAATTATACGTGCAAATACAGGGAATCTGACACTATCCAACACAGATCAGGTCAGTCCCGCGTGGCTGTTTGGAGTAGTTTGATTATCATGTGTGTGGACTGACCTTTGGCTCTGTGAAATGGGACTTTTTGGTGTTGAGGTTGAGCTCGTTATGCTGCAGTGAGATCAACGCACTCATTAAAACGATGACAAAGGCGTTTCTTTTCCTCTGTCCCCACAACGTCCTTTTAGATGTGTCACAGTCTTGATATTCTGGCCAGTTTGAGCCTGCAAACGGTCAATCTTGGAGGGTTCGAGTGGCCACAAAGCTCTTCTCCACCCATTAACCCATTTTCAAGAAGCAGAGAGTGAGACTCAGATCTATAAATAACTGTTTGGAGATTTGAGTGTGGCTTTGAGAGAGGAGGGGGAACATGTTTTTCCTGCAAAGTGACATGCAGCCAGATGGGCCCTTTTACACCTTCGGTGCTGGAGCAGCTCCACAGAGACCAGAAACACCCCTCATACACACACACACACACGTTCAAACACATCCCTCACTCTGGCTCCCACAGAAGAGAAACTAGACGTGGGCTCTGAGGGTGTGGGAGCGCGTCGTCGTCGTGCTTCCTTTTAACTAAAACCCTTCTAAAGCCGCGCCAAACCACAACACAGCTCAGTTCTGCAGCCATCCTCCCTCCGGAGATATTAAAAGATAAGTGCTCTTTAACAAACTTCACTGCAGACAATTCGATGCCGTCCGTATTCCCCCGCCTCTCGAACAATCCCCGCCCGGGGGACCGCAACTCAAAGCCTCCTTTTGGATTCCCTTCTTTTATTTTTATTAACAGAGGACTTTCTGTCCTTTGCAGAAAAGTCGTGGCGAGGAGAACTGAGGCAGAACTTTTGTCCCTAATGACCAAAACTCTCACAGAACAGCGTAACCGAGGGAGCCGAATCTCTGTCAGAGAGCAGGAACACGTGTTTCCACGACTTCATTGATTTCTTACTGCAAAATTGAGAAATTCCTTCAAAATTTGATGTTTACTGCAAGATCAGAGGCGTCCAGCAGCTCTGTGAGATCTGACTGTCGGGGTGCTCTGCCTACTGGTTGGATGTTATTAAAAGGGGATTTTTTTTTGTTAACTCTCTGTAATTATGCTCCAAAACCTTAGGATAACATGACAGGCCCAGATAGAGTCATCACAATATGTATATCTGTGATTTTAAGGACCCCAATGCTTGTTAAAGACAGGGTACAGGCAACAGGTGAATAGAAAAGTATCTAAAGAACAGACAAAAATCCACCAAGTAGCGAAGCAATGTCATTTTTTAGATTGGAAAAGATTGGTCTTATAGCAAAGGGAAACTATAGTAAATTCGGTCGGATATGGGGCTCTTTTGTGAATCATTGCAAGTCATTGAACATCTTACCATCTAACTAATGTGATTGGACAACCCCCCACCCCACCCCGTTTATTGATTTATTTTAGCTTATTTATTTATTTTTTATTTATTTATTAATTTTTTTTCTGTGTGTGTTTGCGTGCGAGTGTGTGTGTGTGTGTATGAGTTATTTCTTTGACCACTACAAATGAGAGATATTGGGTACTGTATGTAAAAAAACAAACAAAAAAAAAAAACACGGAACAGATTCTATACTATTTGTAAATTACTATTATGTTTTTCTTCCACAATAAATAAATAAATAAATAAATAAATAAATAAATAAATAAATAAATAAATAAATAAATAAATAAATAAATAAATAAATAAATAAATAAATAAGTAAATAAATCCACCAGGTCTTAAACTCGAGGTAAAAAAAGCATTTTTAACAAAGACTGAAATATTGTAGTGCCATTATAGGGAATGTGGATGTTGAGAAACTGACCCTCTGACTGGCAAGCAGCTGCTTTTCCATCTAAGCTACTGAAAACATGCAGGAAGACAAGGCTCTGGTAAGGAATATTGACAAAAAAAACCCTAATGTGACTAAAAAGGAGACAGGTGTGGAAACTAGAAACGCTTTCACTGTCTGTTTTCACACTGCAGGTACCATTGGACCAATTTAAACATTTTCTTGTCTGAATTTTGTATGACAGAGTAAACAGTCTGACCTTTTCCCTGTTGTTATTGCATTGTAAAAATCAGAGGACCGAAACCATAGAAAATGCAGAAAACTGGGAATAGAACAAAAGTGGATGATGAAACCACTAACGGGCTCAAAACGGAAAACCACATGGATCATAAAAAATGTAGATTAATGTGCTCACCTGTATGATTCATAAAGCCTCCTGTATCCTCACTTATTATGAAATACGAGCATGAACCTTGATTTCCATTCTTATTTGCAGAGAAATCCGAATAAATCATCTCTGGATCAAAACATCATTCGCGCCGCGAAAAGCGGCGAGGAAAGACGTTTTTTATTAACGTAAAACTGAGACGCCAGTCAGTGAAGCAGCAAGAATTAAATTAGTTTCATTTGTTGGGATCGCGAAAAGTTCAAAAACAGTTGATCTGAAGTAACAGAAGCAACCATCTCTGAAATTAGGGGACTTTTCGGAGGAAAAAAATAAAAGTTTGGTGACAAAACGAGACGGAGCTCACACAGATGGCTTAAAATCTTTGGAAGAAAAACCCAAAAGGGGGAGAAAGTCGAACAGTTGCGGGAAGATATTAGTTTGGAGTCATGTTATTTCATGATTTCTGCTCGTCTAAACAGCAACCTGTGTGCAACCAAATCTATTTCTAAAGCCTCATTAGCAAAGTCCTCCACAAACATTAAACGCATGCTTATTTATAGGGCCTGCTATAAGGAACGCACGAGGAGAAATTAAGGAACAAAATGAGATGCTCACTAAGATAATGAGCAAACTCTGTCAAATGCCTCTTTTGTTTTGTCATAAATTAAGTGGCTCTTGCGTCTCCTTTCATCTCAGAATTTAGGCCAAAATAGTGTGCGGGCACAAGAATGCATGTCGCATGAATATTCCCGCTGTTTTTTTATTCATAAATGTCAGCTTGTTTTGCATGAAAAGGGAGTTTTGGCAGGTATGACTTATTTATGGAGCTGGCCTCTGATCCTCCACCTTTTCGTCTAGTAATCTCTGGTAAACATATATCACAGTGTAGGAGTATTTATATCCGTTTCTAATTCCTCTCCTCTCATTCTGAAGCATTTTTTTACCTCTTTTGAGCTAATCAGACGACGTCGCTGGCCATTCGTATTCCTCCTCTTGCACATCCTCTCGTTATGCGTTCTCCAGTGGGATTTGGCTGATTTCTGCCTCTTAACTACACCACTGAGCCTCTGAATAGTCCTCCTCTTGCTAATCCTCCGCCAGGAATTTGTTGTTCATTTGTTTTTGCGCCCCCCAGGCTGTTTACAATAAACGTTTTTTGTCTTTTTCAATCGAAATGCTGCTCTAAGCATGTTTAGAAAAGGCTGATATTTCAGACTTGAATAGATGCGCACCACTTCAGGATGAAATCACATCTGCAGACAACACGTAACCAGCTGCAAACTCACAAAAAAACATGTAAGTCCCCCGTGAGCCTCGGGCTGCCGACAGATACACCGCCAACAAAAATGGTCCTGTTAGGTTAGAAAGGGTCCGGTTCATGTACTCCAGCAAAACAGACCCAAAAGAGCGTGACATCATACAGACACAGACCTCGGGTGCTCTTGTGAAAGCTTAAAATGGAAGTCGGATGTGTATTTTTCCACATATTTTTGATGGTTACCTATGTTAACATGCAAATGTAGCCATGCATTTTTCCCCCGATGTGTTTTATGTAAAACTGCAGGGTATATAAGGAGCTAAAAGAAGAATCTCAAACTACTGGGTCATGCCTCCACACAGCTATTACACCCATTTCTGCTCCGGCTGACTTGAATCTAATCTTTAGCTTTTTCTTTAAAGGTGATAACAGACCAAACAGAAATGAGATTTTTCAGCGTTTGCCTGCTGAAGAACTCCAAACTCCTGCAGCTGCTCTCCTCCGAGGCAACTTCTAATATGATTTTATGACGTTTGGCAGATGCAGAAAGACATTATCATTCGTTTAGAACGTGCACACGCCTTTGCCTCTTCCACATGTGATTGTTTACTCTGTTTGCGCTCCACTGCTCCGGAGTCGGTTCGGTTTGAGGCGTCTGCAATGTTTCCAGGACCAGTTTTGACTATCACATCCATTCACCATAATCTGATTAAAGTGTTTAGTGTTAGTTTAAAACATAGTCATTAAGGCTTTTAATTATACGACTGTGTTTGTGAAAGGCTTCTCATTATTAGATTAGTGGAGTCTTTCATAGGGAAGTGACTGTCGTGGAGGGATAATTGTTGGAGCGCCTGATGGTGGAAGAGGTGTTTGTTTCCTGACGGGCGCCATTACGGGTCAGTGATCGGAAAATAACCCCGTTCCCTGCCAGCCAGCGTGAAAACAGGCAGCTCTGGGTTTGACCGGACCCCCGCCCGTCTGTTCCGGTGGACACGCATGGGAGTGGAAACGCGTTTTCCCCCCACTCTCTGAGTCTGTCTGTGGCTGCTCATCCTAAACGTTAGTGAAGCCGAGTGCACCGCACAGCAGACGAATACAGAAAATATAGACTCTCATCCTGCGTGGTCTGGTTTTCATTTCAGTCTGACACAAAAAGATACATGACAGCAGCTTTTCAGCAGGATTTCTGCTGTGTTAAAACACACATTCACATGTTTTCCATAAAAAGGTGCCAAAGAGTCACACCTGCAAATTCATTCAGCATTGATTCAGCCCATAACTACATTATCTGATTGGTTTTTGGCCAATTTTGAGCCAAAACTTCTGTTTTTAATAAGCTTAATATGTTATGTTTTGATAGTCTGATTTCTGGTTACAATACAGGTAATATAGTGTTTTTTTCCACCTAGAGACTGTTGTTAACTGTGCTCAACTGTGTGGACTTTTAAACTTCAGGATTTAAAAAAAAAAAAAGTAGCAAACTGTTTGACAAACTGTGGTTAACATCCTGTGAATTCAGTATGAACATGAGTATCAAAAACATCAACTTTTACTCCCCAGGCTTAGAGAAAAAACTAACCAGTCCGCTTTTGGACCAATAAACTTTGAAGACACATAAATACTGAGTGGACTTGAAATCCTCTCCACCATCACGATAATAAACACTGCAACGCTTTTGAGTTATTCGATGGAAAAATCACTTCTGGAAACAAGTGTTTTGACGCTTAACTCGTGTTTGCCTGAATCTAAGAGCCACGATAGACTTGATGGAGTGACTTTTTTTCAGTCAATGAGAGCTAGATTAGCGGGAGTGACACCACTATGAAGACAGAGAGATCAAACCACTCTCGGGCTAAACGCCTCTTCCCCTAAACGCTCCCTTTTCCATTTGAACATGAATATTTACAGCTCTGCTGCTTTGCTCTCGGGGCTCTGCAGAACCGAGCACTCAGCGGGAACACGTGCGCGTTCACACCCCCCGAAACCAGCGGGGGTGAAATTGTAGAGGCAGCTGAGCGTCACAGTAGGGGGAAACAGACACGGGAAACCATTAGAGTAGCCTTTTTCATCTTTTTCTGCTTGGTCTTAATCCTCTTCTTCCGACTCCTGTTCCTCCGATCCTCCTCAGCTCTTTTCCTCTCTATCTCCTCACAGGCCGGTACGAGTTTGTTTCGCTACTTTTCCTCACACCTGCTATCCTGTGACACCCTCCTCTGTCGTCTCATTAGGGTAAATCATGTTGAAGATGTGAGACGGTTCATCCAGAGAGCAGATGGCAGACACACAGGCGAGTCAGTGAGGGATAAAATGAGAAAAGCAGGGGGAAATGTCACTGCGGTTATGAGAAACAAAAGGGAAAAACCACTACCAGACCGACTGACCACGGATTTATCCTTCCATACCTTCCTCTTTTCTGCTCCCTTGCCACTTTTTTTCCACAGAACCCCCTCCCTCCAGTCTCCTGCCCCTCACTTATGCTGAGTTCTGACTCGACTCTGTCTCATTGGGTTGAAATTCAGCCGTATTCCTCTCGGTTTAATGACCACTGACTCAGCTCTGTCCTCTCCTCTAATAGTAACCGACCGGCCGTGCTCCGGATAATCAGCAGTCACTGCAGAGCCGTGGTGCCCACTCCATAAAAAACACACAACAGAGCGAACAATGAAGCGTGATCAGCATCTATCCCCCGATGTGAGGGAGGCTCTTTACAGCTTGGGCTGATACATGGAGCAGGGAAGATGTACTGGATGCTCAGAACCTGCTGGAAGCCCATAGTGGGGACTATACTATACACTTTATATACTATATTTTTTAAATGACACAAGGATTATTACACACATATGGTTCTGGGTGTCTACAAACTGGTTTATGTAATGTTTCATTGTCCATCCATCTATAATGCTGCTTCCTGGTATACAGGCTCACACAGTTTTAGACTTAGACTCAATAATTAGTCACCAATTAACCCAACATGCATGTTTTTTGTACTTCAGGGATTTGAACCGGGGACCCTCGAACTGTAAGGTAATGGTGCTAACCACCACACCACCAACAGTTTTCACTGCTGACTCTTCATGAAAAAGATTTTTTCCTGCTTTTGTAGGGTTTTCTATCTTAAGAGGGTGACATTTTTTTGACTGACTGATTTCTCTATGATCTATATATGAAATCCTGATGAACATAACCGTGTTATTCTTGTAGTTTATGTACAGCTGTTAGCAGTTATAACTGAAACTCTGTCTGTCGACAACATGAACAGAAACTCTTCCCAGATGGCCCTTCCCAGCTCCAAGCTGAAGATGATCGTATCTGCAGTCCTTTGAGCTTGTCTTCCTGTCTGCAGTCTCTGTCTGCCTGCAGAGGCCAGAGGTCAGCCACGACTCCGCTCCTCTTTGTACCACGTTTTGCTCCGGTTTTGAACTGTAAATGTCTCCTTTACAGATCAGTGTTTCCCAGCTCTGCTGGGGGTCTTCATCCTTCTTCTGCACACCTTAAAGCGCTGACTCGGCTGTTCTGGAGAAGGGGGGAAACTTGGAGAACTTGCCTTGAGATCCAGGGCTGGGAAACACTGATTTAAATGATAGTATTCCAGGCTGTACTTGGGCTTCCCGTTAGCATGGGTACCATCATAACCAGTCTGTATTGTGGATTAATAACTATGATGTTAATATTATCAGAGCAAAGCGTCTAAACCAGCTCAGAATGAGATGAAAATGATAAAAATTCAGATTTTGTACAGAAAATTGCTCGGTGGAAAATCCCCCGGGGACAGGATATTACGCTGCCAGAGGGATCCCATTAACTTCTCCGCGTTTTTTCTTCTTTTCTGTTTGGATTTCTTGATGATTTGCTCCCGGAATAACAGGAGATGTTTGCTGCTCACACAGCAGAGAGCGTTTCCCGAACGGAGAACCTGTCAAAGGCCAATCTCTACAGTAATAGAGATTGAAAGAGCACTGCGACCTTGGTTACTAATGCAGTTTCAGTTTGGTAAGTTTAATGTTCCCAGTAAGATATCAAATTATGGCAGTCATAACTAATACATGAGCCGCTGCAAATAGAGTCCTAAGTGTAAAATCCATTTACGGTTCGGGTCTCCTGCCACTGAGTGATGGAGGACGGCGACCTCCACACATGAAAGCTAATATTTGAAGCGACAACAAGTCATCTCCGATGACGATGGCTGAGTTTGATAAATGGCTTCATTGTTTCGGGTGCCACGCTTCTTTTGGGTGACGGCCTTGAGCAAACACACTGGTCTGATATCACACGGTGGACCGTAGCCCTCGGCAACCTCCTCCCTTTACCTGATCCCGGGTTATTAAATCCACATTCATGACCGGTGCTTTTTCATTTTTGCTCCGCAACCTTGACTTCATCGAATCCGGTTCACGGCTCCAATTCGCCGTCGCACATTTCCATAAATGACACTAAAGGAGAACGACGGGGATTTATCCTCGGCCGCTTTCCCCTTTTCCCTAATCCTGGCTCCGGCCTTCTCGTGAATCATCACCGACCTGGAGGTTTCGAAGGAAACTTTGCCACCTATTACGGCTAAATGGCGGTGATATTGTTCCTCCCAGCTAGCATACCACAAAGCAATGAATCCCCCCCGAGACAGGGCTCTGCAACAGTTGAAATGAGGCAAATGTACACTTTCCATCCCTTGCATTGACTAAATTAATCCCGGAAAAAGGAGAGGGGTACTTCCAGAGCACAGAGATTTAATCAAGCCCCCCTGATATTACCCCGGAGCCTCCGCTGCTTAAATAACCTGCTCCTTCTGAAGGAACCCGGTCGCATTCGTAGGGTGAGTAATAACACCCCCCGACTTTGCCATTTAGCCTCCAACGTCTCAATAATTTACAATAACTCACGTTACGTCGCTCTGGCCCGCGGACGCTCAGTAATCAAACCTCTGCCGCAACACAGAGAACTCCTCAGACCCCACCGAGTAATTAACACAGGACGGTAAAAGTAAGGAAAACGGACAATGTGTGACAAAAACACAACCAACTTAAATCTCTGCACAACGGGAGGAAAGCAGAGCCTGGATATGTGCAACATGGGCTATTTCCAGCTTCAAAATGGGAATTTAAGGCCTCAGAAATGTCTTGTTTCTCTCAGTAGGCAGAAGGTTTTTTGGTCTTATTGGTCTTATTTTTTGGTCTTATTGGTCGGATCGGGAATGGGAATCATCAGAAAAGAGCCCAAACGCTCACACAGAGACAATGACAGAAGAAGTGTGGTGGCATTATGTGTCACCGGGCAAAGATTAAAGTCATTTAGTGAGAGAATCTGTCATTAGGCGATGATTATGGCACACACTCTAGCGGCTCTGAATCCGTTAGGAGGGGAGATAAAAACCTAGAGGAGGACAGATTCATCTGAGAGTTTATAGTAAAATGCCAACAAGGAAAATTAAACCTCCAGTTAATGCTGGATGTTTGAAGAAACATCCATGACTTCCACCCCGAGTCAAACGGTGTGTATTCCTGACCCAGCCAAGGAGTAATGCTTTAATCTTTAGCAGAACATGACTCAGATTTGGTTCTCTGTGTGTGTGTGAGCCCTCCCCAAGCCCCAAAACATGCACGTTTGGTTAATTGGAGACTGTAAATTGCCTGTCCGGAGCCTTTCCTAGTTAAATTCAGAGCAAAGCCTCCTTCTGCCGCTCAGCATTTGGGCCCTCATGTCTCCACCGCTCAGCCGTAACGGCTATCATATGTCGGTGTTAAACCCGTCTCAGGCTGACACCGTTTGGGGGAATAGCTGGTGCTATCAACTCCAGCCTCCTTCTTTTCCCCATTACGACTCCCCTTCCAAATGTCTTTTTATAACTGAATAAAACCCACATGCTATCGGCTCGTTTACATATTTCCCGGCCTTAGAAACATCTGTTGCGGTGAAGCCGTAACGCATTAATGCAGACACTACCCCGACACCCCCCTCTGTTATCTGCACAGGACAGGGTAATCACTCACTCACTCACGGTGCAAACGGGAGGAGCCGGGTGCCAATCGTCTGTGACAAACGATGCTGTTTGAGTCTGATATGAGACCGTGAGCCCCGGACGCGTGCTGGAAACGTCCTACCTGCAGTCTAACTCCATTTTTTAACCGAGTTTGGGGGATGCTGCCCAGCCCAGCTGTCACTGGATGGGGGGGGGGGGGGGGGGGCCCCGCGGGGGGGGGGGGGGGGGGGGGGGGGGGGGGGGGGCATCCCGGACAGGTCACAGCGCCTAAAAGGCTCCATCACTTTGGTTTTGGGATGTTGCATCACAATGAGATGTGTTTTGGATATGAACACCACTGAGCCCAGATTCAATGGTTGGATATTGTTGGAGCTATTTAATCTTTATTTCTTTATTCATTTGAATTTTAGATAATTCTTAAATGTATATTTTTTGTATTATTAACAGTATTTATTTGCAGGTTAATAATTGTTGATTCTATTTAATTTCTTGTCTTATTATTTTTCTTATTCCTTCTTTGAGTTAGACAGGAAGTCATGTGGGTCAGTCCACTTTCCTATAAGTACAGGGGCCTGGTAAAGGACCAGCAAGGCATTTGGGTTTGGGGCCTATGGTTTTTACCAGGGCAAAATAACAGAGCAAAAGAACAGAGTAAGATTGACAGAATGAGAACAAAGGAAAGTTTGAACTCTGTAATTGTTGCTGGAAAGAACAAATAAACCTTCCTGAATAATCAACAAGTTTGGATGTTAAATCATCTTTTGCCTGCGTACAGAAACTGGACCCCAGTGCCTCTTAGTGGCTTGGGGAACTTTTATTGGATGTTTGGTTTGACAAACAATCGCCACTACAGATATGAATGCAGGTTCCTTTTCCATTCTGTGATTTTTCCTATAACATGAGTGTGTGGTCTGGTGAAATTAACAGTGGAGAGGAGATTTTCTCTGATGTGGAAACATTAAAGGAATAGATTTTGGGTTTTAATCAACAGTTTGAAAAGAGCACAGCGTCTGGATTCTAGTGGACTTTGGTTTGGGTCTTTCTTTTCTTGAGCTTTTTATGTTTTTGTTATGATTTCTGGGTTTTTGGTCTTTGGTTTTTGACTCTTTATCTTTGCTTTTTCAGTGTTCAATTTGGATTTATTTGATTCATTTAGTGATTTGATCATTGTTTGTTTTTCCCATTTTGTTGATAGACTTCTGGCCTTGTTTTTGGTCATTCTTTTTTCTGGTTTAGCCTTTAGTTGTTGGCCTCATTGTTTCCCTCCTGTTATACGTATCAGCTCCTCTGTATTTCAACTCCCTGAAATATGAACAAATAAAGATGGTTTCTGGAAAAACAATTGTCTCTTAATTCTTTGAACAATCAGATAATGGTGATCAGACTGATGCTTTGGGCCATAGAGAGAGTTCATGAGAGCATCTTTCATCCTCACTAAAGAGGCCAAGCAGAACTTATAGATTTATTTTTTGCTGACTGAAGCATCTTTAATTTCTAATTTAAGGCCGTGCTTGTTATTTGATTCATGGGAATCTTTTGCAGTTGGAATTTTATATGATGTAAGCGTCTGACTAAACGTTTTTTTAATCATCATGTGACGGACTTTTTCTTTAAGCTAAAATGAAGTGTCTTGGCTTACAAACTAAAACTGGAGAAAGGAAGTGAGTTCAAACGAAACCAACTGACTGTGGATTTAAACACATCACCTTAAACAAATTAAGCTTTAGTTGCTACTATCGAACTACATTTTTGTGGAGAAACAAATGCAGGTTGGATCAAATGTCGCAGGACAAAAATGACATGTCTGATTACCCCAGCAGGTCATTGGTCCTTTAGGCTGTCAGGAACATGGCGGCCATCTTGAAAGCGGCCATATTGGATCGAGGTGAGTTTTTCCAGTGGGACGGGGGTTACATATCTTGTGAAAGAGGAGCAGAATTGTCTCAGAAACCGATTGCAGTGATCAGATTTGCAGTATCTCTTTGTGGATAAAAATCTATCAGCCCAAAGTTGCAGCAACAACTGGGAACGTTGCCAGTGAAGCACAGCTGTGCTGAGCCGTCCTCTTTCATATCCGCAGGAGCTACTGTCATATCACCGATTAATCTACAGATTTACAGGCTGTAAACGCTGTGTGAGACCCCCACGAAAATGTAGATATACTCCAAATGCACTGAATGCTTTGACAGTTTGCGAACCTGCTAAATTTAAGAGGCTGGTTTTGGATTTCATGGAGAAGCTGAATGTTTCCTCATGGGTCATAAAGCTGATGTTTTCCACTTCCTTATCATCTTCTTAACTATTTCCAGTGATAATATCTCTTATGTCTCACACGGAGTCGAAAGCATGTTCAATTTTGATGTAATTTTGTTTAAAAAAAGTACATAAAGATGGACCTCAGTGGAACTCATGCTCAACAACTTTGTGCGATTTTCAGCTGTTCAGTGGCTTCACGCTTCAGGTCTATAAATATTAGTAAGCCGACCTAAACGGGCGACGTTAAAAAGGAAACCTGGGACCAAAAGGAAGACGGTGTGAGTCGTCTCTTTCTTTTGAAAGCGGTTCCCGTCTGCGGGTGGACTGCAGGCTCCCCTGAGCAGATAAGCCGGGGAATATATTTTCTAAATGGAGACGAAAAGCTGCTCAACTTACAGAAGTAATTTAAGCCTGCTGCTGAAATATTACGAGCTGTAAAAAAAAAAAAAACAACACACAAATACCAAATACCAAACCTTGCCTGGAGGTATTTCAGCCCCCCCCCCCCCTTCGTGCTGATAAGCCGCTTTAGCCAGACCTTCCCCCCGGGTCTGGCACGGCAAATGAAACAAATAAAATGTGGAGGAAAAGTTTGCGAGGATGATTATTAAGTGAGAGATGTGCCATCGGTGGCTTCTCTGGAGAGGAAATAGCTAAAGGACGAGCCATTGCTTCAAGGGAGTTGTATTTTTCTTGATACTTTGTGGGGTTATAGCTTCCAAATTGCCGTTTTGTCCTCTGGGTCAGAAAGCTTTTCCGATACAGCGATGATCTGGTTTTAATTTGACTCTCTGTGGCGTCTGAAGCTGGACTTGTTTGTCCACTTGAGGGACTTCCTGACCACATCCTTTACCTCAGGTCATCACGGTAATAGACTGAATCACAATTCAGCCTCATTTCTCATTTTATTACTCAGATCAAATGTGGACAATTTGCTACAACAGCCTTTGTTGCTTTGCAGACTATCCATCCTCTCATTTTCATTTTCACTTTCACAGAGAAGTCTCTCGACACTCATAGTAAAAACACTAGTTTTAGTAACTAGTAAGTTTTTTTCCTGTGGGAAGGCGGCCATGTAGTGTATCAGAGACCAAACATCCATTGAATTCTTCTGAATAGTGGCATCTATTGTGGTTCAAGAGCTATCAACACAGAAATTTGCAACAAGTGG
>JABUIW010043798.1:13283-25640 GCA_013363375.1 Menidia beryllina
CACATACACACACACACACGCACACACATAGGGGCTCTGTTTCCACCAATAACGGTGCAGCACATGGATCCAGTTGGGATGGCGAGTTGTAAAAGGAAACCTGTGTTGGATATCCAACTCCTCCCACATCCAAGTCGGCCATTTTGATTAGGTCATGTGACTAGCAGCTTTCTGAGGTGGAAACCAAACTTTACTGTCTATACGAAATCGGATGATAAATTATGTCCTAACCCTGACCCTGACCCTAAACCTAACCCTAACCCTAAACCTGACCCTGACCCCAAACCTAACCCTGTACCTAACCCTGACCCTAACCCTAACCCTGACAATAACCCTAACCTTGACCCTAACCCTAACCTTGACCCTGACCCTAACCCTAACCCTAACCCTCCACCCTTCATAATTGTGAGAAATAAATATTTTTTGGTTAAACTTGTTTGGACTTATTGTACGCACCTATTTAACATTACACTATTTTAACATAATATTATGGATAGAGTTTAGTTCAGTGTTTGCAAGATTCATTTCACTATTTTTAAATGAATGTCTATATTGCCATGAAGCAATTAGGATTTTCTTGCCTGGGATCTTCCTGTTGGTGACCTAATCAAAATGGCCGACTTGGATGTGGGTGGGGTTGGATATCCATCCTTGGCTTCCTGGACTCTTTTATCTGGAGTCCCGTTCACCCATAAGGGCGGGGCTTTGCTCCTATTTGCATGGAGCTTTTTGGAGGATATCCCCCCCCCCCCCAGCAGGAGTTGTCAGCTCAGCAGTTTTTGCTTCGGGCCGGAGAGGAAGCAGCTGCTCTGCTCTGAACACGGCCGGCTCGAGCCTCCCCTCCCTCTGGGGCTGTTCCATTAACACCCGGATAGATTTATGGGCCTCTTTTTTCTTTATCCGTGCCCCATGTGTTGGGTCATCAGAGGAGAAAAAAAAAAACCAAAAAACGGAAAAAAGAAGTAAGGAAATGGAAATGGTTTTTTTTTTCTCTTGTTTTTTTTCGCTCCTCAACCCAATCTCATCTTTTTCTCGTTAACGATTGGTAATGATTCTGTTGTCTCGGAGAAAAACAACTTTTTAAAGTGCCAATTACGTTTGCCCCCGTCGAGATAACCCGGTACACGATGTGCTCTGGCACCGGAGCTGAGACACAGCTGGCAGCACATCTGTCAGACTCCAGCCCGGGCAGAAGGACTGAAACGGCGGCCATTTTGGAGCTCGCCGGCGTCCCCTCGTTAGCATCGTTAGCATCATGTGAGGCCTCCCGTGTGTCAGCGGGTTCAGTGTGTTTGTGTGTGTTTGTGAGCCGTGCGTTTGAGCGTTTGTGTGTGTTTGTGTTTGATTTTCCATGCAGTCACTGCCCTTAAGTCTGGGACTTACCAACGGGTCTGGACCTGCTCTGCTCATTCCCAGAGCGCCAGCCTCCTCCTGGGCTGACAGTAATCCCCTGAGTATAGAAGCCAAAGGTGTGTGTGTGTGTGTGTGTGGGGGGAGGTAAAATGTTGGGTTGCATGCACCCCTTTAGAACTGGTCTAAGTGCCCCCCCTAGCTTGGATCACCAGTCTTTTCCACTTTCCCTTTCTAAAATCCTCCAAAAGGTGTATCCACCCCGAGCAGGGAGTCAGGTCAGAGGAGAGGCTGTTCTGGGGGGGGGGGACATACCGTAAATGACTGTCTGACATCAGAGCCGAGGCTCATCAACCTACCCACGGTTTCTAAATAACAAGTGAGCACATGCAGGGCAGGCTCTGAAATCAATCACAAAGTTTCCAAACTCCGGCGCCATAATTTAAAAGGTTTATTTCTTTGCTTTGGTAGTATTTACAAACAGAAAACATCCAATAGTAAGTGCCCTATAAAAATCACGACAAACGGAAACAATGTGTTGCTTAGAAAATGTTGAAGTTGACATAGAAGTTGACATGACAGGCAATAATTTACCGAAATGATGATAAAAAATAATGCTTCCAGAAGGCCGACACCAGCACACAACGATGGAGAAGGATGTCGCTGTCCTCTGATATGGCTTTAGGTTTCAAGAACAACACAATAAAAGTGGAAAACGGCATGACCTGTAATAAAAACAACACAGACAGGAGAAAGAAATAAACTGATGGATGGTTCCTTTGAAATGATTGGCTGACTGAAGAGTCAGAGGGAGTTTCCCGGGGTCGGACTATCCACACATGGGGTTTTTCTTTTTCTTTCTGTTTTACGACATAGCTTGAGAAACACCTGCATGGCTGTGGTCCGGGAACCCCCCCATCCCCCCTACCCCCGGGATCTGCTGAGTCCAGCAGAAACGGCCCGTCCAGAAGCTCCTCCACCAACATCACTTTGGTCCTTTTTGTGCTTTTTCTCTTTTTTTTTGGCCCTTGGTCCTTTCTCCAGGCCAGACCGACACGGTTTCGTACACGTCCATCAAACAAATAAATTAATTTTTAAAAAAAAGCAGGTGTTTTACTAAAGTATGGATGAGTATATACATAAAAAAGCATCATCTATAGCATCTATGTGGACCCCGGCTGGTGTGGGCCCACTGTGGTGGGGGCGGAGCCTGCTGGGGGAAAGCTGGAGATCCTAGAAACCTAAAAAAAACTTCTCTTCCACCACGTCTACAATTTCTCTTCTTCTCCGTCACACGCTCCTGTCTGTAGTTTGAAAAAAGGCCTCCTCGGTTGTGGTGATCTTCCAGGAGAGGCGGAGGTGGAGCTTTAGCTACACTTGCAGGACGACACTATCATGTTCGAGAGGTTTTCCACCTGGAAGCAGAAGGAAACGGTGAATCAGATGGAAGGAGTGAGCTCCCACCCATGGCTGACCATGTTCTACCTACCTTGTGCTGCCTGCCCACGTAGTAGATGATGGTCAGCGAGTGCAGGGCCTGGGGAACGCAGCAGGGCTGGGCGGACGCTCCGGGGTTGTGATGCTGATACAGAGCCAAAATCTGAAGGCAACCACATAAATCTCTGTTACTCCCTTGTATTTTGATTTATTGTTTATACTTTATGCACCTTTTCTTCCTTGTTTGCACCTTCTTTAATCACTAAACTAGTGAATTTCTCCACTGTGAGATCAATAAAGCTTATCTTTGTCACGTCTGGGGGAATGTCTGGTGTCTCGTCATATGTTGATTACCTGTTGTGTACACCTGGGGTTCCCCTCCCTCATGTGTTTAAATAGTCCTCGTTTCCCATGTCCTGTGCCAGTTAGTTTTCGTCCTTCTTGTTGCGTCTCTCGTTCCTCGTCTTTTGTCTCCCCATGTCACGTAAGGTTTTGCTTTTTGCCATGGTATTATTTACTTTGTTCCAAAAAACTGTGAAACTGTTTTTTCACAGTTTTGCCACAGCCTTGTTTTTTAACCTTGTCTGGACTTCCACCCTTTTGAGTATTTTTTGTTCCAATAAACCCTGTTTTCGTCATCTCCGCGCCTGAGTCCTCCCATCAAGACCCACCTTACTGACAATCTTATCTTGAAGAAAATACCATGGAAAGAACTCAGAAGGTTGTTTTGTTTTTACAAATTGAATACGTGCACCAGAGTTTAGACGTCTTTCACCTACAAGCCTCATTCTGCCTCTTTTTCCGGAGCTCTTTTGAAAAATATTAGGAGTTCGTTATCACTAATAGGTGGTGAAAACGTGAGGAAAAGTTCAACTCACCACACTAAGCTGAAGCCTTTGCAGCTTCACAATGTTACAATCATCTCATGAAAAGTAATTAAATACAGGAAAATGAGGAAGGCAGTTCATCTGTCCATTCTATTTTCTATTCCAGTTTAGATGGAGTAGAAAATAGATGGCCCTCATCTACAGGAATAAATGAAAGAAATACTGGATGAAAAGGATCAAGCATCTCCACTGTTAATAGACAAAATGATTCTTCCCTTTCTTCCATTAAGGGTCGGAGGGGCTCTTAAAAACAGCTTTGCAGCTCCTTTCCTTAAAGTTGGGGTCCTTTAAAAAGCCCTTATGAGCAAAAGTAAGCTCACACCCGTCTGCCTGTCCAACACGAGTGACTTTTCTCATCCTAAACTTGATGATTGAGGCATAATCTCTTCTTCTGATAGGTTTATCTCATCCGATTTCAGGAATTGATCCAGAAAAAACAGGTTTCTCTGGACAACGTGGTGCCGTGAAAGCACCCTAAAGAAAAAAGGTGAAATAAAAATGCATCTTTGGTCATTTCTGTCTCCCAAAAGCTCATAAAGTGATGCCACATTGGTTTCAGTCTTCTGTTTAAAACCCCTGAGGCCTTCTCAGACCATGTGAGAGCTCGTTGCATATCTTACCTGAGAGTATTTGTTTTCAGTATTCCAGATGTAGGTGCAGGACCCCATGCAGTAGTTGGCAAAGTAGCCTTTGGGCTCGTGTATCCACTTCCAGCCCAGATCCTTCCTGAAGTCGATGTACAAAGACTTCACAGAGCAGGCTTCTGTTTGGCCTCTTTTAAGAAAACAGGGAGACAACTTTGAGTGTTGGCACAGAGATTTCCAGAGCGTCCCTAACAAGTTATTCTCAGGATTCCCCAAAAGATTTGGATGAAATCGAAGTCAAATATCTGTCAAAATTCAGTGTCAAATCGAGGTTTTATCTACTGGAAGAATTTAGGAAAGAGGACAGAAAATGCTGTAGGGAAGCAGAAGACTGCAAAATGCTTTGTAGGTGCAGTCATTTGAAATTAAAAGAGACCAAATGTTCTTTGTTTCAGAAGAGAAAGGGGGAGCTTCTAGATAGGCTGACCCACAGTTTTCCCGGACCTGTATGTCAATGTGTCTAGAGTCTAAACTTTAGACCCTAGACTTAAGACTCAACTTTATTAATCCCTTGGAATTGCTCTAGAGTCTAAACTTTAGACCTTAGACTTTAGACTTTAGAGTCTAAAAAGTGGGGTGATAGTGGATGCTTTGGCTTATTGGGATATTTATGGGTGTAACTGTTGGGTGGTTGTCATATGCAGCCTTAATCATTTGCACATAAAAAGTTGGTTCAATAAAAAGTTTGATTCAACTGAAGCTGAAATGTGCCCCGACAACCCCAAATGACCAGCATGCTACTGACTGGACTCTCTCCCTTTCCCGTAGTCGTAGCTTTCTCCTCCCTCTCCTCTCTCCTCCTATCACTTCCTACAGGTGTTCCTGGATCTGTGGAGTCTGGATCTGTGGTTGGGAGTCTACTCTGTTCCTACTCTGCTACAATTACAGCCACTGTTCATAGTCTACTATTAGTCTATTATTGCTGCTATCATTAGCATTAGTATCCTGAGCCATGGTTCTGCTCCAGGTTTCTGCCTCTTAACCCTTTAAAGCCTGATCCAAGAAAAATAGCAAGAATATTGGATTGTATTAGTCTGAAGTCT
This sequence comes from Menidia beryllina, assembly GCA_013363375.1. Lineage (NCBI taxonomy): Eukaryota > Metazoa > Chordata > Actinopteri > Atheriniformes > Atherinopsidae > Menidia > Menidia beryllina. Next base: position 18,645 of record JABUIW010043798.1, read on the forward strand.
TTCTTTGGCCCCTCAACAACATATGGAAAAAAAAAACAGAAATGATTTAGATCAATTAGCGTGCAATAAGTCAAAAATGTATTTTGGTGTAGTCTTCTACTGGCTGTTATCAGGTATATCTGAATGTGTACAACAGGCAAAGCAAAGCTTTTACCATTGAATGATGCAAAAAGTCTCAGATCCAAAAGACTTCAGAAACCGTATCAAATATGATACATTTGGCATTATAGGGTTAAAAGGCAGTTTTTCCCTCCCTGTGTCGCCTAGTGCTGCTCTTCCTGGGAATTGTTGTTCTTCTGTAAATAACTTCAGAGTCCAGTCTGACCTGCTCTGTTTGGAAAGCTGGGATACAACTGTTTTTGGGATGTGGAGCTATAGAAATGGAGTGTAATTGAGTGTAATGAGTGGTGGTGCTGGGCGCTGCTCACCCTGAGCCGGCGTCGGTGGAGCGCCTCCGGCGGGAGGTGAGGTGGCTGCTCATGTTCTGGGGGATGGACATAGTGAGGATGTAGGGCATCTGGGCGGTGATGGACCTCAGCGTGGACTGGTCGCCCCGGCCGCGGTCGATGCCGGAGATGGTGAAGCTGAAGGTGCTGGAAGGCTGGCCGCAGTCGCAGAAGACTCGCAGGTGGAGGGCCTGCTCTCCGTCTGGAACACAGACACCAGCAGGATCAGGATCAGTGACCCCGAAAGGACTGGAAAGGCCCGGAAAGGTTTGGGGGGCTCTTAGAATCGGGCAATAATTACTCACTTTAGCACAATATGTTATAACTTAATCCATGTACCATCCTCTGTACTTAATTGGTATTTTTTTTGTATTTTGTATTTATTTATTTTTTAATTTATATTTTTTTGCTTAATTTAATTTAACTTAATACTTTTTGCCCTTTAAGCTGCTGGTTACCTTAATTTCCTGAGGGAGTCTTCCCAAGGGATCAATAAAGTACTGTCTAAGTCTAAGTCTAATGTCTATGTAAATGACTGATTGTCTTATTCCTTTTTAGACTTATATTATTTCCTTTATGATTATTCTTTTGGGTTAAACTCTCTGGCTGTGCCTCCTCCTCCTCCTCCTCTCTCCTGAGCCATGGTTCTGCTCGAGGTTTCTGCCTGTTAAAAGGAAGTTTTTCCTTGCCTGTGTCGTCTAGTGCTTGCTCATGGTGGGAATTGTTGGGTTTCTGTAATTAACTTCAGAGTAGGGTCTGAGCTGCTCTGTTTGGAAAGCGCTGAGATAACTGTTGTTGTGATGTGGCGCTACATAAATAAAATTGAATTAAATTGAATTGAATTGTTACAGTAGATACTCATCTTCAAGCTCAACATTCACACTTTCTTATCAGGTTCCACCTAAACCTGCATGAATTAGGACCTGGCCTGTTCATGTCAGAGCTAACTGGCCAATAACACTCGTCCTCCTGTTGGAGGCCCAGAGGAAAACTGTCCATCACACCCGGAAATCGATGCTCTTTGCTAACTGAGATCCTCCGGGAGCTTTTGTCTGTGAGAGCCCAGCTGATTTACTTTGCTTGTGACCAATAAATGTCATATTTGTACTGTCCTGGAGATTTTTCTCTTTTGGTTTTTTGTTGAGGATACCTGGTTGTTAATTCCTCTTGGTAGAGTTGTCTCACATGTCTGGCTACTGTGGTTTTAGCACCAGTAGGAAATGCAACTATTTCCTTAATCCCATCAAGGATAAATCTCCCATTCCTGTTCATCATTGACATTGTTTGACTTGCCCTTTCCTCACTCATCTCCTGAGAAGATTCTCCTTTTGATCCATCCACATGGGGCCCTTTCCTGTCTCCTGAGAATAAGCATTGCCCTGTCCTTTTGGAGATTCTCCATGGGACTTCCTTGAGGACTAAGATGTAAATCAGAATCTTTTTGTTTGTTGCTGATAGGATACACAGTGGCCTTTTCCTTTCCTTTATCCATACTAAGTCATATAAGGGGACGTTTACTCTGTGATCTGCGTCTTCGATAGCTGTTGCCTTCGAATAAATCTCTTTATTGGACAAGATCGATCTTCTCTAGTTATTAAGAAACTCTGCCTCACTCATTTAAAGAACTTTTTCCATAACAGTACTCTTGATCTCCTCTGGTTTGTTCTCAGGCTTCCAGCTAAAGAACCGGGCTAGCGGGGCTCACCTGAGTGTTGCAGCCAGCCCCTCAGGGGCTCGGTGACGTCGAAGGACAGCCACTTGTCCTTCAGCTCGTTGGTGACGAAGCGGGAGGCGTGGTAGCGGGCGCCGGCGCCCCCGCCGTAGTACAGCTCCACCCGCTGCTCGGTGGGGATGGTGGTGCTCCGGATCAGCATCCGCAGCTCCGCGCTGGTCAGCAGCCGGTGGTCGCCCACGCTCCTCCGGATCTCAGAGATGTTGAAGTACATCACCTTGGAGCTTTCCGTGGTGTTTGTTTCTGTGGGATCGATTAGTTAGTTCGTTAGCTATCTGTAGGTAAGAGGACCTGAGATGAACTGTTTCACAAATAGAGCAGAACCGGGGAAAATTGTGTCTTTTAAAACCATCTAATTCGCACAAAAAAAGAATTACTTCTTTGTTTCAGAACCCTTGGTGTGTTGGAGTTGTTCAGAACTTTTCATGTTTAGCTTAAAATACTTGTTGTTAAATGCTTCTCATTTAACAAAACAATTCCTTGTCTCCTGCCTGTTGTTTCTCTGAAAAAAAAGATTTTTTTTTTATTTCAGAGCCCCTGGTGTGGTGGAGTGGCTCAGACTTTTTCATGTTTAGCTTAAAATACTTGTTGTTAAATGCTTTTTATTTAAGAAAAGACATCCTCGACTCCTGCCTGTTGTTTCTCTGATCTTTCGGTTTGTTTATCAGGTTTGTGAGGAAGAAAATGCGAAAGAAGAGAAGAAGTGGTGATTAAAATTTCATGATCCAATTTGTGTCCAATTGGAAGGAAATGTAATCGTTGGCCCAAAGGTTGGGGATTCTTTAAACCATAAAAAGCAGCCCATTCCTGCCAGGACAGGATTGTAGTTTAACGGAAAGTTTGGAGTCTAGAAGAATCACCACCACTACTGTGACTGTCAGGATCTCGTAAGTTTAAGAAAAATCCAGCTTCTGGATGAGAGAAAATATTCGTCAGATCATGGTTGGAATCCAACAAGTGAATAATCTCCTATGAAATAATAAAAAAACGAATAAATAATGGCAACGACTGTCACCTGACAAAACAGAAAACCTATCAGAGCACAATTCTAAGGAAGTCCCCTTTTAGTTCATCACAATTTCCTAAACCTATTCTCATTTTCTGAGTGGGTCTCCTAATTCTGAGGTTGGCCGACTCAGATTTTGTTTCTAAAACCTATGATTGACAACAAATTGGTGATTGGTTACATTTAAAAATGGGGAAATGGAAACACCGACCCTGAGAACCATTTATTTGTACAGGACCGTCTTTGTCAAACTAACAGCTTCCAGCCACTGCTCATGGGTATTTTTGTAAATAAAATCAAAATCATAAGGAATGACAGCATGTGACCAATGCTGCTAAATGAGCTCGGACCAGTCAGAGAACGGGCAAAGAAGAGGGTCAACTGTGTCTCTGACCAGGAAATTAGAGAGCTATTCTGGGCCTCTGGGGGCTGTGTGCGGGATTTCCCAGGTTTTATTGAGTCCATTAATCTTTTATTTCCCTCATGGGGGCTTTGCCCTGTTCTGGATGAATACAGGTGAAAGATGATTACTTCCCCTTTGTTATCTGCTGTTTAAAGCGTCTGATTAAGTTAGTTGTCCATTTTACTCTGTGGTTCTTCTTCTTTTACTTGTTTTCTTTTTATGGATGTTACAAAAATTTGTTTGTGTACTAATAGATGTGACTGTAATATCCTTCTCGACTTGGATTCTCTCCATCTGTGCATCACTGGTCAAGTCCAAAAGAAAATGTTCCTACTCTGAGTTTCTGATGTCCAATTGGGCTGTTTATTAGCATCTCAAATGGAAGGTGCTAAAAAGGAAGATATTTTAAATTAATAATCGAAATGAGTTAGATTAAATTATATTTTCTAGCCCTTACAGGTCAATTACACCACTGCAGGGGGAGTTAATAAATAACTATTCATCATTATAATAAAGCTGAGGCAGTCTCTGACTGAAAACATCACTTGTTTAATCCCTATGTTGTGCAGTGTGTGTAGCTTTTTCCGTTATGGTTGGCACATTCTGCTACTCTGAAGGCTTAATCACAGTCACCAGCACAGAACCGGCCTTTTCTTTATCAGTCTTTAAGTTTTTATTCGAGTTGCCAGACAATGCTGCCCAGCCATGTTGTTCCCGCTCTATGTATTACTGTGTAGTCTCTGTCTTTCTCTTGGCCTCTCTCTCTCTCACCCCCACCCTGATCCATGGTTCTGCTCCAGGTTTCTGCCTCCTAAATTCAGTTTTTCCTTCCCTGTGTCGCCTAGTGCTTGTTCTTGGTGGGAATTGTTGTTCTTCTATAAATAACTTCAGAGTCTGGTCTGAGCTGTTCTGTTTGGAAAGCTGAGAGATACCTGCTGTTGTGATGTGGCGCTATAGAAATAAATAATAAATAATATAATAAATAAATAATAAATAAATATTATAAATAAATAATAGAAATTGCTCTGACACAACGCAAACGCAACAGGAGGGATGAGGTTACATGAATAAGCAGACAGAGGGACACTCATATGTGATGATCATAGCAGGAAACAGTCGGATGAAACCACAAGAAAAAACGAACGAGTTGTTCCTGAAATAAAAGTGACCACGGGCCGACCCAAAGCAGAAAACGTTAAGCGACCAACTAACGAACGTGTGACAGAGTGACTGTAATGGGGTTTGCTCCTGGTCCTGGTTCTGTGAAGGCACAGCCTTAAAACAAGCCTGAATAACTACAACTCTGCTTCCCACAGGCCAGTTTGCAGAATGGAGGCGACTGTGTCCACCCTGTTTTTTTTTTTAAATGGATTTCACCCTCCGGCTTAACTCCATTGATCTGATAGGCTGAAGCGAGCCAGTAATAGACACCAGGTGAGCGGCTGCCAGCTCTTTTGTTCACACTTTCCAATGATGGCTTCCCATCCCACGTTGGTCTGTGGAACAAAATAAGTGGAACATCAGGTTAAGAGCCCGTAGTAAAAAACACTATTAACGGAAAAACGGTGGAAGGAATCCGCTCTTAAAATTGACCTAGTTTGGGTTATTTTGGGCCGAGCAGGAACAAGCCCGAGCATGAAGCCAGCACTTACTGGATGTCTCTGAATTTACATCTTCTCCTTTCTGTTTTTCTTCAGCAAAAATGACGAGATGGTTTTCTCATAGGGGTCGTCATAATTCACGTAAAAATGAAAAAGACCGGTTGAATTTAGAGTATTACTCAACAACCATTACTACAGCCAACCCCCCCCCCCCCCCCCCCCCCAACCCCCTCCTCAGCTGCATTAAATTTAACCATGGGGAGTTTTGTCTTCTGACTGGATTGCTACAGATTTCACTCCCAACTCTGCTTTCTCCCGGCAGAGTCTGGTACAAAACAGAGACAGGCTACTGAAAGCTTTAACGCTGTAAATTTAGCAGCTTCACATTACCGAAGATTAAGTCCGACAGAGGCATGCAAAGATAAGCACGGAGGGGCCGATGACCACCGAACGCCATGTGCACAGGCAGAGGAAGGGGCTGCGGAGGGGGGATGGAAGGAAAGAAAACAGCTAAGTAAAGTATGCGGATTTAACTCACACTTGTCAGGGGGCATGGATATGAGTTTGGGGGGGGGGGGGGGGGGGGGGGGGGGTCGGGGGGTGTGTATCAATGGGGAGTGGGCTCTGGCTCAGGCCCAAATCCACCACTCTGCCTCAGCCTGCCAAAGCAAAGGATCTCCCCTCTCAGGTCCAGCAACCGGATCCGGGCCTGGACCAGGACTCTCCATGTCAGGGTCGGGGGTGGTGGTGGTGGTGGGGGGGGGGGGGTTGCCCCCGTCTGGCTCGCGACAGAGGTCGTGTTTCGCCCCGTGCGAGGAAGCCGAATTGAAACCGAAATGAGCTGGTGTAAAAACGCAACAGGAAATGAGATGACATTTTATTGGTCCCACCCAAAGAGTAGTCAAAGTTTGCTTAAGAGCACAACAGTTAAAAACACAGACCACCACAACAGAGAAGAGCAGAGAACCGTAGAAAAACCAACCAAACTAAGCACCCAAAGACACCCAAAGTCTCCCGTTAGCTCTAGAAAAGTCAAATATGTGTGTTAAAAGTGCTCACATAACAGGAAATTAAGTCACTTCCCCAAAGAAGCGTATTGGCCTGAGTGCCATAATTACAGTGGAGCTTTACCCTCACTTCTACTTTTTAATTACAAGCTTGTATTATCTCTTTAGGCACATCTTAGAAATTCAGGTGTTAAAAAACAGGGAACAAAAGGTAGTTCTGTTGGGGGCATGGAGTAGAAAATGTTCTCTCCATGCCTGGGTGAGGTAATAAAGCCTCCCTCCTCCAGAGAGAGGTAAATATAGATCCCCGGCCAACATGGGTGTGGGGGGGGATTTGTGTGTTGAACCAGAGCCTATCCACAGGTAAGCCGGGGACAGCTGTTGTGACAGGTAGGGAGACAGCTCTGTAATTACCAGAGGGAGGAATCAGATTCCAGCTACTGGCTAAGCGTCTGCCTCCTTTCTGCTCAGCTCCACCCTAACCCACAACCTGAACCCCCCCAAAAAGACTCTGCCCAGCACATGAACCCCAACCGTCCGGCTCTCACCACTAAAGAGGCAGCAGATAGATAGATAGATAGATAGACTAAAATCAGGAGGAAAAAGACTGAAAATAAACACAAAAAGACCCAGAACAAAGCTAAACCATCCAAAACCAACCTAAAAAGGAAAAATAAATAAATAACAGAGCCAAAAAGACCCCAAAACAGAACAAAAAATACCAAAAATAGGCATAAAAAGACAAAGAACACACCTAAAATAGATAGATAGATAGATAGATAGATAGATAGATAGATAGAT
>JABUIW010043798.1:25740-47935 GCA_013363375.1 Menidia beryllina
ATAGATAGATAGATAGATAGATAGATAGATAGATAGATAGATAGATACTTTATTGATCCCCAAGGGGGAAATTCAAGGCACAGTATCTTACAAAATCACTAGAATACTAAATTAACACAACAACCAGATCAACAGTACTAGGGGATAAAAAGTACTAGAAAGCACTAGAATACTAGATACTAAATACTCATTTAAAACATGCATGTTACTCGTACATGTACATGTACATGCAGACTCGTTTAGTTGTGAATATGACAGCTATTCCTCCCAAATCCCTCCAAATGTCCCGTTTCTGTCTGTAAACCGGGCGAATGCTAGGTGAAGTTGTGTGGTCTTCAGGGGAGGGATGTGACTGCTAACTGGCTGAAGGAATGTATCCTAATCCTCCAGACAATTATCGTAATGGAGGCTAAAACTATTATGTTTTAAAGGGCTGTGCACACAACTATGCATCCCTGTGGGCTGCGCTGAGGTTTCAGGAAACTGTGAGTCGTCCGATAAAAATAAAATAAACTCAAAGGACGAACTGAATTGTTAATGAATAAAAAAAAAAAAAAAGAAAAATCGTTAGTTTAGTCTACTTTTGGACACGGAAAACAAAAACCTGGTTGTTCCATTCTGATTCTTATTGGCTTTTAATTCCTAAAGACATTACTCACATTCATCATTGCAAAACAGCTCTGCTTGAGTCCGACCAAACACACTTCACACACTTGGCGTTCTCCTTTTTCGGTGTTCGGAGCGCCAGCTTTTGTTTTAGGAAGAAGCCCTGAGCGTGGATGGGTGTTCTCTGGCATTCCCGAGGAGGTCGGAAACACATGCTCCCCACGGGCACCGCTCATACCGGACCTGAGTCACTCGGCATCTCAGTGGCCATCAGCATGCCTTCCTTCCTGCCCAGCTACCCTGTCGCAAACAGGCTGCAAACACACTGATAATAAGCTCAGGAAACAGAGCCCGGAGAGGGATGGAAGGAGAAAGAGATACTGTTAATCGCTATATAAAAAAAGGGGAATTGGATGGAAAAGGCTCAGGGAGAAAGAGAGAGATACTGGATGGAGAGAACAAGTGACATGATAAAAGAGGGAGAACCCAGTGCTCACATTACTGTACAGGAAAACCCCCGATGCCCCGGGGACAAAGCATAAAGAGGGGGAAAAGAAAAAGAAAAAATGCAAAGGGGGGCATTTCACGTCTCCTGTCAACTCCTGTTTCTGTGTGCCATCCTGTTCTTTGGCTCCCATTTGAGCAGAACAAAATCAAGCCCCTTTCCTTTTGAAAGTGGCTTTGTTCTCCCCTCGCCGCGCACACTCCCGAGCACGGTCCATCTACTCACGCCTTTGCTTTTGATGTGGCGATTAAAAGGCGGGGGGGGGGGGGATCATGTGTGCGCCTGCATGACAGGTGAGAAGAATAAGAGAAAGGAGAACAATGGCGCTCCGAAACCGAACCGACAAAAATATGTTTGTGGTTAATGATTTGGGAGTCGCTGCGCAAGTCCGGGCCAGAAAACATTTGGCTGTACAAACAGAGCAGGCCTGCCAAATAAACAGGGCTAATAAAGCCGTAAAAATGCCGAGCGGGGCTCCAGATGCGGATCCCGCTCGGGCTAACTTGTAACTCCTGTGATCTCTGAACTCTCCGAGGTGCCTGAAGACGTTGGGAGGAGATCAGAAGATGGACACGTGCGGGTGGAATTTATGGACAAGTTTAACCCTCGGGGGCCAGTTTTGATTAGCTGGAGCTGGAGCCTGTAAGTTTGCTGCTCCAGTCAGAAAAACAAAGACTTTTTAATGCCAAAACGCGGGGAGCCAGCTCTGGACGTTCTTGTTCTCCAGAAGAGCTTTGACTCACTTTTTCTTTCGCAATAAAGTCAAGAACAACCACTACTCGAAGGGGAAACTATCAGTTCACCTACATCTCGCTGTTCGTTTCTGGGTGTGAGAGCTCTGAGCTTAAAATGTCGATTAACTTGGGGAACATTAATGATGTTGGGATGGTAACCAGCCCTCATTTGGGAAAGCGATGACGTGTTCAGAGTAGAGTTGTCACGATACTAAAATGTTCAACTCCATACCGATACTCAAGAAAATGTTCAATACTAGATACCATTTTCGATACCACAAGGATAAAAACAAAGACCCCAAAATTGAACTGAATTTTGACAGGTTAGTGTTTTGGTTCAAACTGACCGATGTTATCGTGGCCGGTGGCCCACATTAATGACCCTAACCCTAACCCTGACCCTAACCCTGACCCTAACCCTAACCCTCCAGCCTTCATAATTGTGAGAAATAAATATTTTTTGATTAAACTTGTTAATGAAACTTGTTTGGACTTATTGTACAAACCTATTTAACATCCAATATTTTAACATAATATTATGGATAGAGTTTAATTCAGTGTTTGCAAGATTCATTTCACAATTTTTTAAATGAATGTCTATATATCCATGAAGCAATTAGGATTTTCTTGCCTGGGATTTTCCTATTGGTGACCTAATCAAAATGGCCGACTTGGATGTGGGCGGAGTCGGATCTCCATCCTTGGCTTCCTGCAGTCTGCAGCCAGACGGACTTGATTAATGTTGGCGTGTCATTATTAGCCATTAGCCGCAGCTAGCAATTCGAGGCTAACGTCATGTTAATTATCATAATTACGTAAATAAATAAATCAATCAGTGTATTCAATGGAATCAATCAACAACTTTTTGTCAATCATAGGTTTTAGAAACAAAATCTGAGTCGGCATATCAATGTAAATGGGGGGGGTATTGATACTTTTGAAAATTAGTATTGATTCCGGATACGTTTTAGTATCAATACTTTTTTGAGTATCAATACTGTTGACAACCCTAGTTCAGAGGCTCTAATTCCCTGAATGAGCTGGTACTTACTGGTGGCGTTGAACTTGTGCAGCACCTTGGCGAAGTACTCCTCCTCCTCCTGCTCGGTGGAAATGGGCGTCTGGACGTCGGTCTCCTGCTCGGTCAGCATGTCCTTGGTGCTGTTGTAGAGGGAGAGCAGGTCCGTGGGGATGTCCTCCTCGTCCCCGGACTCCTCGGGCTCGGGGGCCTTGGGCAGGCGCAGCTTGCTGAGGATCTGGCTCCGGATGGCCTCGATGCGCTTCAGTCTGACCATCTCCAGGTTCACCGTCTTACAGGTGGACATCCCGCCCACGCCGCCCGCCACGCACGCGGCCACCAGCAAAAGGAGCTCCACTCTCATGGCTGCTTTTTCCCTCACTGGCTCCTCCGGCCGGGATGAGGAGAGGTGTGACCCACGCGAGGTGTTTACACACAACAACACAAACCCAGGGAGAGTCCAGGGAATTCAAAACCACCGCTCGGAAAAGCACCTAAGTCTCCGAGTAGGAGCAGGTGGAGAGAATCCCAAAGGGTGGACAGATGTGGAGAGAGCTGCCACCCACTGACGTCCTGGCAGAGTCCGGCGTGGAGCTGTCAAACGCCAAAGAAAGCCTCTCCCCGGGCGTGAACACACACAGTTCCCCCCACGACCCGAAAGCCCCGACTCGTCTAAAACATAGCGATGTCTCTCAGGTAGTCCACAGCCCCGGTTCTCTACCCACAGACCAACGGGTGATTGATAGGTTTTCAAGCCTCCACTTGCAGTATTAAAACCGAACCCTGGCTTATCCGGAGCAAGTTTATACTCCTCCACGTGTCGGCTCAGAGAGGTGTCTCATTACACGTCCCCCGAGGGCAACCAGGCGAATGCGAACAGCCCAATCCAAAAAAACATAAGTGTTTTTTTACTTCAGCTCGGAGGTGTCTGCTTCTCAAACACCAGACCTGCTGTTTAGGACTTCAGCCCAAATTCACCCTCTCAAAAGGCACAAAATAGGTTTTTCTTTCTATTTTCAGTTTGCGATACAAACAGATGACCTCTGACTTCCTTTTTTTTTTTTTTTTTTTTAGCTCAGACAACTCTCGGGGGATTTAAACCAGCTCCGTGCTAATCAAACCTCCGGAGTGAAGGGACAATAAAAGAGACGACTTTCCCAGCCTTTGGGGATAAGAGACAAATGTCAGAAAAACATGTGACAGATATGTGCCGCCCGCCTCTGTGTTACTACCTCTTTTCACAGCATGTGATCTGTGTAGTAGGACAGAAATGGTTCTCAGAGCCCCCGACTCAGCGCCCGAGCAGCCGCCTCTCCACAAGCCCCTTCATTCTCAAACACAACCGAACCCTCCCCGAGTCAAAACCCCACCAGCTGCTCCTCTATCGGGGCTTCGGGACGTCCTCGAGCAGAAGGCTGAAGTGTGACACACCTCTGAACGCCAGCACCATCCAGACGGAGCAAAACGGCAGAAACCAGGGGTCAGCGTCCTTCTGCCTGAGAACCGGATCTGGTCTTCCCTCTATCCATCCATCGGTGCCCCCTCCTTTATGCCCTCTACAGCTCCCTCACACCTTCTCCTCCGAGTCTCCGTCTGTGCACACCCCCGTTTGACTCTGCCTTTTTCTGCCTCCTCGCTGTCAAAGGGCTCTGCTGGTGACAAAGTGATTTGTGGGCGCTCGGAGCTCAGATAACTCGCACTCCCTTTTCTGTCTCTCCCCCCCTCCGAGCACTTCTATTTTTTTTTTTTTTTCCTTGTTCCTGTTCGTCGTCTAATAGAGCAAAGATCTCTCCGCCCAGGAAATAAGGGTAACGGCCGCTGTGTGAAACATCTGCTGCCTCGCAGAGCTTCTGTGCACGTCAGGAAGTCGGAGGCTGAAAAAAGCTGAAAAAGCTGAGCTGACTTTAGAGGCACCGGCTCTCTCACGCTACGTGCACGTCTGAGCCGGTGACGGCCGATGTGTCAACAAGCCCCGCGATGGTTTTGGAAGAGTCTCACCAACTGGCCGCCACATTTACCTGGTGGCTGTGAACGTGCCAGGCCAAAAAAGAGCGAGCCGCTCGAGACGGGCAAATCTAAAAGTAGAAACGCTGAATTTCATGGGGTGAAGAGCCAACAGGGCAGGGCTGCTCTGGGTCTGGGTGCTTTTTAGAGGTTGGATTGTGTATTTTCAAAAGGAGGGCCAGACTAAAACAAACCGGTGATGGTTTCAATCATTGTGTCTTGGTCTGAAGGATGATTCAACAGAGGGGTAAAGAAATGCTGCTGCACGATTCTGGGTCAGAGCCTTTAAACTTTCCAATAATCGTCTGTTTCAGACAACAAGCTATTCACTTCTAGGTGGTGTAACTTAACACGGGGAAAGTCAAAGCTCGAAATTTCCCTGAAATTCCTGAAGACGATATCTCAAACAAAGGTTTTCATTTACGTCTCAAACAATCTCTGTCTCTGATCACTGTTAAATAAAAGTTGGTATAAAGTGTCAGCGGCTGGTGCGGCAGCTTCTCTGTGCCTGCTGGAACAGACACACACTGTCATCTGGTGGTCAAAAGGGGTTTTTCTCCTGGTGAAAAGTAACAGGAAGATTATTAAATGCATCCATCCCACTCAAAGTTTGCAGTTCTAAAGCAAAAGTCGGAATTCATCCATTTGGCGCATTGTTTTGAGGAATTGTTTCCCTTTTTCCTTTGGGGATCCGGAGAAATTGAGCTCTAATTACTAATCCTTAAAAGAAGTAAAGGGCCTGAACTCAGCAAATTAGAGCAAGGTCCTGTTTTAGGACTGAGACAGAAACCTAAACTGATTCTGGGATGTGTGACAATCACTGAACGGGCACTTTTAAAGCCAAAGTGTCAAAGCAATTCACCAAAGATCACATGAAAGCAGTAAAATAAGATGAGTTTAATGTGCTTACCCAATTTACTATTTGGACCTGAGATGCACTAGAGTCAGTCCAGTGAATAACACCAATGTTGTTTAAATGACAAAACTCAAACAGAGCCAAATTAAACCTGGAAAGACAAACCAATAAGCACATCATAAGAGCAGGGGTCTCAGACCAAGGCCACCACACGTCATACCAACTCCTTACAACCAACCTGTCTGAGCCGTCTCCCGTGGGGCATTTCACACCCTTCACCACCGGCGGCCGGGCCAAAACCTCAAGGTGCCTGTGTGTGTCTGAACACAGGAGTGCAACGCAGACTGCTTTCCCATCATTTACAGCGCGGCAGAGGCAAACAGCGGAGGCTCTGTTGGAGGACCACAGTCTCACAGTCAACATAGAGATCAGATTGTCCATAAATCACGTTACCACATCAGTAAGTCTGCCATATATGTGGCAGAGGGACATGCAAAGATCCTTTTTCTGGTTTTGTTTTTAGTGGCTAAAAATATTTACTTCATTTGGATGAGATCTTATAATCATGGCTGGCATCTATAATTGTTTATGTTAGAATGCAACTTAATTAACAACAGTACATGTAACCACCACAATCTAAACTATATTGATGCTTTCATTAAACTAAAGTCATACAATATTTCAGAGACAATTCCTAATTTTTCTCCCATCAGAAAGCACCAACAATTACACTTATCATGTGTGTTAAAATGTGTTGTTGCTAATGAAAGACATCACAAATTAACTTAATGAGTTAAATATTAAATGAGAAAGTGGAGCCTTTTTCAGACCAACTCAAAAAGACATTTACCAGCCTTTTAAGAGCTATAGAGGTATGAATCTCAAGTTGGCTTTATACGTATAACCAGATGTTTTTCACACAGAACAGATGCTTATTAACTCAAATTTAGTCTTTCTTGAACTGTATATAGGCCTATATATATTCAAACCAAAACATTGGAATTGAGTATCTGCACATATACATCTGCTTATTGCATAAATATCATTATATAAAGGCAAGTTGACCAAATACACTAAACTGCGTCATTTGTAAATATTTTTCAGGATAAGTTGACAGTTGACATTAGTTGTGTTTCTATACAGTCACTTAAAACAAATTATGGCCCCAAGTCTATCCAAATATTAAGCTAGGCTACAGGCTAACCGTCAAAGTCTCGGCGACTTCTCCTGTTGCTCGGCTACGTGTGTCCATGGTAACAACGCGTGCCCCATCACGCGTGCATGAACTTACGTAGTCCGTTTAGCGAATTGGTGTCCAGCACGAGCGCTACAGTTTTTAGTTTATTCGCTTTTATTACGCTTTCTAAGGAGGCATGTTAAAACGTTTCCGTCTTTATGGAGACTGGAAGCGTCGTTTGAAAAAAAAACGGCCATATTTTAGTCTTTTAGTTTAGTTTTAGTTAGCGAAACAAGTGTGAGGAGTTAGTTTGCGTTACCATGGTAGTGACGCTGGGAGCCAAAGGGGCGTCCTAGCTTAAACTAATCGATTAGAGACCAGAGAGCCAGCAGAAATGCCAGCACTCCCGTAGCTGCTCCGAGCTTTGGGAACTTTTAATGGACTCCACAGACTCTCCGTTGGGTTGAAGAGGCTCGCAGACTTTTGACGTGAGTGAGTTTAAACGTGCCTGTCAGCCTTGTGTAATCACGAAAACAGTAGTTAGCTCTGCATGATTTACGGCTGTGTACAAACATGTCCTGTTTACTGCGAGCTAACAGTGTCGGAAGTTTACCTTTTAGCAAAGAAACACATCCACCACATGCTAATTTACCCTGACAGCAAAATAATAATGATAACAATCAAAACTTCACCAGATGAATTATCAACAAAATAGGAAATGTAGTTTTATGTAGACCTATTTTTAATCTAGACACTGAATATGTAGGATTAAATCATGTCTACAAGTTTGGGGAAAATGCAGGTTTATATTATGTTTTACATTTTACACAAATGGATAACTTATTTAGCTTTATTTTTAGGAAGGCAGCCTTAATTCCTGCTTAACCACAGTGTTGGAATCTGGTGTTTCTGTTGCCTAATATAACAAATCTTAACCATATGCAAACCATTTGAAACAATCCCAAAAAATAAATTCAGGAGCGTTATCAGATACTGTTGCATTATTGGTAATATCATTTTTATTATTGTAAATGCATAATCTTCAATTCTTCTTTTTATATAGTCACTTTGCTCAATTTAAGCCTGATATATTTAATGGAAATGTAAAGACCCTAATTTAAAGATAGTTATCATACATAAAGGTGTCCGTGAATTGAATGAAACTGTAAAATTATGTATATCTCTAGCCTCCTCTGTTTCTGAAATACAGCTACTTTTGTCTGTAATTTAGAGCAAAGCCAGAGTGTGAAAACATTTGCCTTCTTGCAGGTTACTGCTTAAAACTGCCCAATGGAGAAATATGAAAAGCTGTCCAAGATTGGGGAGGGCTCCTACGGCGTGGTGTTCAAGTGCAGACACAGAGACACCGGGCAGATAGTCGCCATCAAGAAGTTTGTGGAGTCTGAAGACGACCCGGTCATTAAGAAGATTGCCATGAGAGAAATACGCATGCTGAAGGTGAGAAGTCTTAGTGTCACCCCAGAGGGATCAGGTGTGGACACATCTGCCTGTGCAGGTGGACGCTGGCCCTGGTCCGAAAGCGCCTCCTTTGTCCTGCTCTTCAGAAGCTGAAATGAGCCCTTATCACTGCTCTAAGAGCAGGAGGTCTGAACACTGAGATGTAAAAGCATTAAAAAAACAGCTTTTAACCTTTAGAGGTGCTCTAGTTCGGGCAGATCGTGTATCCTCTCCCCTGTATTTTACTGACTAATCGCCTCACCTAAAACTCTCCTGTTGGCTTTACAGCAGCTGAAACACGTCAATTTGGTCAACCTGCTGGAGGTCTTCAGGAGGAAAAGACGGCTCCACTTGGTGTTCGAGTTCTGTGAGCAAACGGTCCTCAACGAGCTGGACAAACACCCACGAGGGTAAATCCTGGGAAACGGGGTTCAGACGCATTGTTGTGTGTCCCACATGTCCCATGTGATCTGTTTAAGTGTTCAGTCTTGTGGAGGAAATCTATATATGTATGATCATTTTTTTTTCTATTCTATTTCTTTTCTATTTTATTCTCTCTGGTATGAGTATTTTAAAGGTCCTTTCCTCCTTCAAGGTCTAAGAGAAGTCCTCCTGATATTTTGTCTAATTCTTGAGGATTGTTTAATACAGATGCAGAATGGAGGGCAGACTTTACGTCTCATTTCAGACTCAGACTGGTATAAAATGCACTATGATTTAGTTTTACTTTGTAGCAGCTTGATATGATGCTCTCACTTCATGAAGTTTTCCCTTTAATACATTTTCTAATCTGTTAATGGAGCATTTTACATCTCATTGCTGTGTTATTGTGCAGAAGGTATCTGATTAAAAGCTTAAGAAGTCTGCGGTGCGGCATTCAGTCTGCCATCAAACTCATTACGTGTACATTTATTTATCAAGCAGTATTGCTTACAAGAGCAGGGCAGCAGAAAGGATCAGGCAGAGTTACAAAGACGGAGCCAAGACGGCTGTCAGGAGATTTCAAAGGTCTCCAAAGGCTGCTGGCAGAGGGGTGAGGGAGGGATATCAGCATCTCAAGCTTTAAAAATATTAAGCTCTGCTTATATAGCCTAGTTTTAGCTAGGGTTTTAGCTAGCTTAACAGCTGGTTTAGCTAGAAATGAACCGTTCCCCCTACTTACCGGCGTCACAGCAGAAACTTTAGCTGCCGTTCGAAACAAAGGGGCAGATGCCGGTCGAGACGTGTCTGAGGTTACTGGGGTGACCCAAGGGCTACAGAAAGCACCTCTTCCTTTAAAAAAAAAAAAGAAAAGAAAAGACTCCGAAGAGTAGATGAGCAAAGCCTGACTGGTGCCTTTTGATTCCTCTGTCTCTGCTTCTTTTCAGGGTTCCCGAGGCCCAGCTGAAGAGCATCGTGTGGCAGACCCTGAATGCTGTTAACTTCTGCCACAAACACAATGTCAGTAGACCTTTCTTTGCCTTTTCTCACTCTCTTTAGGTCGGGAACATTTCGATGAGTTAACTGTAACAATCTCTCCTTTGGATTCTGTCCATTCGGCATAAAGGGGGACTCATTTTAAAAGACTGGGAGCATGTTTTTACCAGGGAGTCAGAGTGACCCCACACTTCTGATTGGTGATGATCATTGGTGATGATTGGTGTTCCTCCAAAATGGCGCAGGCTGCTTCATCATGGAAATTGTACAGTCGTCCATTACAAAGTGCCTGAACGGTCATTTATAGTGAGCAGAGTCTTTTTTAATTGGTTTCAGGGTTCAGGGTTTCAGTCAGCAGAGCTCAGCCGCATCACAAATCTATCCTCTGATGGATCCTCGACCACATGCGTTACATAAGACGACCACATGCAACTTTACATAACAATGCGTAACCCAGGAACATCTGGAACATGTTAATGTTCCAATCCTCAATGATCTGGTTCAGGCCTTTGCATGTAGTTTACACTGTTCGCAGATTTATGGACAACAATTAGCTTGTCCCGATCCAATATTTGAATCGGATCGGCCGCCGATATTCGCAAAAAACTGCAAGAAAATGTAGATCCAGACTCCAGATCCAGTTTTTTTTTAAAGTCCGATCCCACACAAGCATTAAGTTGTTATCAGAGTAAATCCCTGTTCAACATGAGTCTGACTGCTAAGTAAGTAGATAAATAACTCTAAACTTTAATACATGCTCTGATAGGCCGGGATCGGATTGGAAGTGTCAAAAAGCTGGATCGGGACATCCCTAGAGAGGACTGCCTGATGTCCCGGTGGGCAGAGCTCCTCCTCAGTATTAAAACGTGTTTGATTCCCTGCTTCCTGCCCTTTGGTTGTAATCTGCCCGCTCTGATTTAAGACACACAGAGGCTGCATGTCGCCGCCTAAATCCCTGATTGTTTGTGTCTCAGTGCGTCCACCGTGACGTGAAGCCCGAGAACATCCTCCTCACCAAAACGGGCGTCATCAAGCTCTGCGACTTCGGCTTCGCCCGCATCCTCAGTGAGTCGCCGTGTCTCTCTAATGACTTATTCAGCTCCGGGCGTCTCCTCACTCTCATTGTTTGAATGAATGCTTTGCATTCAGCCAGTTAGTGTGTCTGTGTGTAGAGTGTCTCTGTTTATACCCCCCCACCATCAGGTTTCAGGCTCACGTTTCCATTAGGGTTATCAAAAGTATCGATACTAAAATGTTGTATCCGGATACGATACTCATTTTCAAAAGTTTATTCATTTATTTATGTTGTTTATGATCATTAACATGACGTTAGCCTTGAATTGCTAGCTCCGCCTAATGGCTAATAACAACACCCCAACATTAATCAAGTCCATCTGGCTGCAGACTGCAGGAAGCCAAGGATGGATATCCAACTCCACCTACATCCAAGTCGGCCATTTTGATGAGGTCACCAATAGGAAGATCCCAGGCAAGAAAATCCTAATTGCTTCATGGCAATAAGTCCAAACAAGTTTAACCAAAAAAATATTAATTTCTCACAATTATGAAGGCTGGAGGGTTAGGGTTAGGGTCAGGGTTAGGGTTAGGTTTAGGGTTAGGGTTAGGCTCATTAATGTGGGCCACCGGCCATGATAACATCAGTAACAGGTCAGTTTTAAACGAAAGACACTAACCTGTCCAAAGTCAGTTAAATTGTGGGGTCTTTGTTTTTATCGTTGTGCTATCGAAAATGGTATAGAGTATCAAATATTTTCCTGAGTATTGGTATGGAGACAACCCTAGTTTCCATACATTCACATGCAGGCCTCAGTAATCCCCTCCTCGACAGTGTTCGTGTTATTTAGTATCCGTCTTTGGTGAATGTTTGTGGACTTGAGTCGTCTCCCCCCCATGTGCTCAGCGGGGCCCGACGACGACTACACGGACTACGTGGCCACCCGCTGGTACCGCGCCCCCGAGCTGCTGGTGGGGGACACTCAGTACGGCCCCGCCGTCGACGTGTGGGCGCTGGGCTGCGTCTTCGCCGAGCTGCTCAACGGGAACCCGCTCTGGCCCGGGAAGTCGGACGTCGATCAGCTCTACCTGATCTGCAAAAGCCTCGGTAAAGACTCAGTCAAAACATAGAGGGTCCCGCAAACCCTCCATGTTTTACCTGTTCCCATCACTGAGGGCCATGTGACACGTCTCAACTAGGGATGTCCCGATCCAGCTTTTTTCACTCCTGATCCGATACTGATCCCGGCCTATCAGTATATGTATTAAGCTTGCCCCGATCCGATATCTGGATCGGATCGGCCGGCAGGAGAAAATGCAGATCCAGACTCCCGATTCCAGTTTTTTTTTTTTTAGCATCTGTAACCCACAGGTCTGTGTCCTAACCATTAAGTTGTTATCAGAGTAAATCCCTGTTTAACATGAGTCTGACAACTAAGTAAGTAGATAAATAACTTTAAACTTTAATACATGCTCTGATAGGCCGGGATCGGATCGGAAGTTAAAAAAAAGCTGGATCGGGACATCCCTAATATGTATTAAAGTCTAAAGTTATTTATCTACTTACTTAGTTGTCAGACTCATGTTGAACTCATGTCGAACAGGGATTTACTCTGATAACAACTTAATGGTTAGGACACAGACCTGTGGGTTAGGAGATGCTAATGCTAATGCTCGTGTGGGATCGGACATAAAAAATAAAAAAAATGGATCTGGAGTCTGGATCTGCATTTTCTCCTGCCGGCTGATCTGATCCAGATATCGGATCGGGACCAGCCTAATCCCAACATGATGGGATGGCTGAAAGCTTTAAGGGTTAATGAACTCATGTTCTGCTTTTTTATTGTGACCTCAGGGGACCTGATCCCTCACCACCAGCAGGTTTTCCGCTCCAACGTTTTCTTCAGTGGAGTCAGTATTCCTGAGCCCGACACCACGGTATGACTGGAAACACAAAGGGCTGTGCCTCAGGGTTAAGAAGCACCTTTTCTAACTCCTGCTTTGCTGTCCAGGAGCCCTTGGAAAAGCGCTTCCACACAGCTTCTCCTCATGCTCTGCAGGTCATGAAGGTGTGTTTCATTTGTGACCCATTTGTTCTCTGGAAATCAAACCTGAAGCATTTTGAGTCTAAAGCCACCAAATGTTGTCTATGTAGTTTGTGAGGACAGAAACCAAACGGGGCCCAGCTGTTCCTAAACTCCAACATGAGTCACTGTTAGGTTTTTTTTAATAGTCCTGTTTTTTTTTAATACGTTAGGGATGTCCTGATCCAGCTTTTTGCACTTCCGATCCGAAGTTTAAAGTTATTTATCCTCCTTACTTAGTTTTCAGACTCATGTTGAACAGGGATTTACTCTGATAACAAGAAGCCAGCTGAATTAGGCGAGTTTGAATAAGACACAATGGTTGGTAAAGAGACTCTGACCTGTTTATTCAGGAAGAAACACAAAAAAAATTATAAATAACAAACGGAAAGGGCATCTGTGAACGGTAAAAAGTGCAAATAATATAATAAACTGTATTAAAAAGGCAAAACACACAAGCTACCTGAATGGAAAATAGTCTATTATCTTAATAAGACCATTTTTTTTAGCAAATATGGGCGGACAAGCCTATTCCTGGTTGCTGTTTTTGCCCCTAGTCGTGCCTCGTGATGGACCCGTCTCTCCGGCTGTCCTGCGAAGAGCTGCTTGAGCTGCCCTACTTCCAGGAGGACGGCGGGCTCAGCTGGGGCCGCGAGGGCGAGCGCCCGGGGAGGCGGCACGAGCGAGGCTCCCGGCGCCGGCAGGCAGGGGTAAAGCGGCGTCCTGATCCCCCGGGACCAGCGACCTGTGGATGGAGCCCTCACGCCTGCCCTGTCTTTGTTCCTCCTCTCTCTCCGCAGGCTCAGTACCTGCCTCAGCTTCCACACAGCAACATCTCACCAGCCCCAGACGTCAAGAAACACGTCAGGCATAAATACCACCTGCCCAACATATAGCGAGTCAGCGGCTTACCTCCGAAACGCAGAGATGGATGCTCTGATTCCCACACAGGACTCAGGTCTGGAAGGGTTTTTCACTCGCTGGTCTTCACACAGTGTTAGGAGCTGTTACCAAAACAGGCTCAGTCAGTCCAGGAAATGCTGAAAATAAGTGCAAACAATTTGTTTGTTTCCCTTTTTTTAAGTTTTAAAACCTGTAGACGGGGTGCCATCATCAGCCTTCTGATGCTGGATTATCTCGGCTTGGGCTTTAGGGTTAAAGTACAGCACCTTTTATAATGTTTTCCCCATTTATGATAGAAATACCTGATGTATATATCTGTTTTGGCTCCTGTAAGTACCACCTGGTTCATGTTGTACTATAAACTATAACCGTGTGCTTGAGTTTTAACTGCTCGACTCAATCAAGTTTTGATTAAGGTTTAATAAAACCTGCCACCAAAGCCAATATTTGAAGTAATTTAATGACTTCTTGGCATACTACATCCACGGTCCTGACAGTTATCCCCCCCCAAGGCTCAGTCAGTCCAGCGAATGCTGAAAATAAGTGCAAACCATTCATTTGTTTCCCCTTTTTTTAAGTTTTAAAAGCCGTAGCTGGGGTGCCATCGTCAGACTGGAGTACTCATTTTCTTTTCTCAGCCTTCTGATGCTAGCTTGGGCTTTACGGTTAAAGTACAGCACCTTTTCTAGTGTTTTCTCATTTATGATAGCAATACCTGATGTAAATATCTGTTTTGGCTCCTGTAAGTACCACCTGGTTCATGTTGTACTCTACACTATCACACAGTGAATAATGATGTTGTGTGTTTGAGGTTTAACTGCTCAACTCAATCAAGTTTTGATTAAGGTTTAATAAAACCTGCCACCACAACCGATACTTGAAGTAATTTAATGACTTCTTGGCATACTCCAGCCACGGTCCTGACAGTGATCCCCCCCCCCCCCCCGCCCCATCTCCACGCTGACAGCCTGACCGATCACCTGACCTCAGACCGATCACATTACAGGAGCAGCTAATTCTTATTCACCTGGTTGTGAGCAGCTGTGGAGCAGCAGGTCTCAGAACAAAAACCCACAATTCAAAGAACACTATTTCTTTTTGTTACTAGGATCCAGAACATGGGTGTAAATAACCAGCAAACAGATTGAGAATGACACAAAAGAACTTACCTGCATGCTGAGTTATTTGAGTTGTTGGGGTTTTTGTTTCTGGTGCTTTTCTTGTGCATTTAGATCAAAAGTTATCCAGCCCCACAGAGGTCATGTCTCCTTTTAGGTGGCCTGTGGAGGGGTGGTCTCAGCATGCCTATAAAAAGGCATTTTTGTACAAAATCAGAGCTGGTCTAATGTTGTTTTGCACCCATAGATCCCGACTTTGTAAAGTGGTATTAAACAACAGTTCTCCAAGCCTTTGACAATCTTTAAAGTTTTTATTTTTCACTTGTTTTAGTGCAGCTTTAATGCCTGCCCCTTTTTAAATGAATGGCTAGTTGCAGAAAAAGGCCCCTAACTCAAGGGAAGAGCCAGCAATGTGTCCAATCAGCAGAGCAGCAGTTTAAAGTGGATCTTTAGGCTCTTAGTCAGCAGCAGCCTGTCACAGAGACACATCGTTTGTTCCCATTTGTTTAGCTGGTGGAGGAAAAAATGCCAAAGGAAACACAACTCATGTTGAATAAATTCTTAAATCCCATGGATTTAATATTGAAGTGCAACTTTTAAAAACATTTTGATGTATCTGCAGATAATTTTTAATGTAAGAAATGGACAAAAATGGAGATGATCATTTAAAAACTTCATTGTCAGAATGCAAGCAAACATTTCAACATGGAATACAGGCTTAAAAAACTATGATTTGTACAAAAACAAAAATCATATTAAGACACATACGCAAGGCCAGAATAGAAGCAGCTCTTTAAAATGGATGATACTTGGATAGGTGAGACAAAAGCAGACGGTAAATTCAAGTGAAATCATGTCAGACCGGGTTAGGGTCAGTGTTCACCGCGGCGTGGCGATGATGTCGTATCTGCGAGGCACGTTGGCGAAGCTGCTGTATTCCGGGAGCAGGTCGATGCCCTCCGGGCCCTCGGGGCAGGAAAAGGTGAAGCTCTGTAGCAGCGACACCAGGAAGATGAAGAGCTCCATCCGAGCCAGAGACTCCCCGACACAGGCTCTTTTCCCTGCCGCACAAACCAAAAAAAGGTCAAGACCGGGGGGCGTGGCCAGAGGGGGCGTGACCAGGGGGCGGAGCTGGACTCACCTGCAGAAAAGGGCATAAACGATGGGTTCTTCTTAAAGTTGCCGTTGTGGTCCAGGAAGTGCTGGGGGTTGAAGGACCAGGGAGTGGCCCACTGCGTCTCCTCTTTGAGCACAGAGTGCAGCAGAGGAATGACCTGGGTTCCCTGTTGGGGGGGGGGGGCACAGTTCGTCAGCTTAAAGGAGACATATTATACCCCCTTTCAACAAGTTAAGCTAGTTCCCTGGTGTCCTAACGTAATGTCTGTGACAAGCTTTGGTCAGAACCCCATAAGGATGAAGCCCAATAGCAGTTCAGTCCCCCTGCCAAAACAGCCCCGTTCAGAGCGCTCGCTTTGGAGTGCCTGTCTCTTTAAATGCAAATGAGACACAGGCAATCCACCCACTTCTTCAGGGAGCTGTGCTCACGTCGGCACGCTAACGCTACCATGCTAACGCTACCATGCTAAGGCTACCATGTTAACGCTACCATGCTAACGCTCACGCTACCACGACGTCTGCCACAGATAGGGCAGTAAGCTGAGGTGGGGGCAACATGCAGGTGAAAGGCTTGAATATTATAATGAGCTAGAGCTAATGACGTCAGAAACTACCCACTCCTGAAACCTCCTGATTCATCTCCTGGATTCAGACTGAGGCGGCCCACAAAAACATGACTGAGTCATTTTTTTTCACACTTTGCCTGCTGATAGGCCCTCCACAGTCCCAAATGTACATAATCAAATGATTAAAAACTTGGTTTTGCATAATATGTCCCCTTCAAGACAATCCACACTAGGGATGTCCCGATCCAGGTTTTTGCACATCCGATCCAAACCCGATCCCAGCCTATCAGAGCATGTATTAAAGTTTAAAGTTATTTACTCTACTTACTTAGTTGTCAGACTCATGTTGAACAGGGATTTACTCTGATAACAACTTAATGGTAAGGACCTGTGATGATAATGCTAATGCTAAATCTCGTGTGGGATCGGACTTTAAAAAAAACTGGATCTGGAGTCTGGATCTGCATTTTCTCCTGCCGGCCGATACGCATTTTTTTTGCAAATATCGGCGGCCGATCTGATCCAGATATCGGATCGGGACAAGCCTAATCCAGATTGTTTTCAGGTGTTGTTCCAAGATGGTGGAATGACCCACCAAGAGCAACAAGAACATCTTAAAGACTTTAAGACTCCTCCCCAGACCTTTGGACCCTCTACTCCTCTTTCTGTGATTCCTTCTATCTCTCTTTGCTGTCACCACTGATTCTGACTGGGGTTTTTCCTCTAGATAACTTATAATAACTGTAAAATTGCGTCTACTTTGCAAACCTGTTTGAATAAAAGCGTCTAAACGCATAAACATAAACGTCAGACCTGCTAACAGACAGACGTCCTGTCTATGGGATGGAGTCGTACCTTGGGTATGGTGTAACCCCTGAATGAGATGTCTTCCAGTGCGTAGTGGGGGAGGCTGAAGGGGACGATGTCGAGGAATCTCTGCACCTCGTGGATGACGGCGTCCGTAAAGGGGAGGGACTTCCTGTCCTCCAGCCTGGGGGCTCGGTCTCGTCCAATCACAGTGTCGATCTCCTGCTGCATTTTCTCTGGAGGAGACAGCAGAGAGTCTGAGATGCTCTGAACTCCCCCCAGGCTTTTGCCACTGTTGTTAACTCATTGGCTGCCAAAGACGTCTGTAGACGTCAATTTAAATACAACCGTTGACTGCCAAAGACGTCTATAGACGTCTTTTATGTTTTTCAACGAGAGTGGCTTAGGGGACGATCTGCTAAAGCTTGTCCGTAAATATCAGGCTTTTAGACAGAGTATGTAGTAACAAATTGACCCTCTAGGTGGCAGTGTCACTTTTGATAGAAGATTAGAAGAGACTGTAGGCAAATAAGAAAAACGTAATGGTTCGCTATGCGAGAAATGGCGCCGGTGAGACGCAAGTTGAGGAAGAACGGAATAAGGTAGAAACAAAAATTTTTTCCTGATGAAAGAAAAGAGTCTACTCTTTCTTTTGGTGTGTTCGGTGTTTACATAGTCATAGCACAAACTATTCTGTGGCTCTTGAAAAATCAGTCAAAATGCTCAAAAAACTCTGGAAGTATGGGACTCTCTGTTCTGAAAATGGCTGGCAGTCAATGAGTTAAAGAGGTTAAAGGGGGGGGGGGGGGGGCTCACCCTGTATGTTCCTGTGCTTCATCAGCACACTGAGGGCGTATCTGATGGTGGAGCTGGTGGTCTCTGTTCCCGCCAGGAACAGGTTCATCACTGTGGACACCAGGTTTTCATAGTGGAACTCACTTGTGGCCAAGTCCTTTTCCTGGAATTTAAGGAGATAAGAATAAACAGTAATAGCTAAATATGTGTGACTGTTTAAATCTGGGAATTTGACCCGTTCAAAGTTAAACAAACAGGACAAAGTGGCAGGGATTTATTCGAACACAAATGTAAAGAGTTAATACTTTTCTTTATTTATTTTTTTACAAACTTTATGGTTTGAAGTCTGTTTAAAGTCTGGGCCCAACTCTTCTTCTTTTGTCCTCCACTTGTCCAGTTTACTCAAATGTTTTAAGAAATCCTTAATATGTTCAACTGTTTAAATCTGGGAATTCGATCCGTCCAAAGTTAAACAAACAGGACAAAGTGGCAGGGATTTATTTGAACACAAATATAAAGAGTTAATACTTTTCTTTTGTCTTTTTTTTTTTTACAAACTTTATAGTTCGAAGTCTGTTTAAAGTCTGGGCCCAACTCTTTTTCTTTTGTCCTCCACTTGTCCAGTTTTCTCAAATGTTTTAGGAAATCCTGTTTTCTGTCTGTCAAACTGTATTTTCTTAGGCTTTTTTTTACAAATCAGCCAAAGAAATGGAACAAATCCTGTGTTTTTGTGACAGGCTGCTGCTGACAAAGAGCCTAAAGATCCACTTTAAACTGCTGCTCTGCTGAGCTGGACACAACGCTGGCTCACCCCTTGAGTTAGGGGCCTTTCTCTGCCTGGATGGTTCAACAAAGAAAGAAGAGCAGCTCAAAGTATTGTCCAAAAAAGCTGTAAGAAAGATCCTCAGAAAGCCTGGAGGACCATTACTCAGGATAATAATTACAAGCACCAAATCTAAGAGTAAAAAACTGTTCTCTGCCGTTTAGTTTCCATCCATCAAACTCATTTCCAACCTGCTCGCTTCGGATGAGGTAGCAGTCGATGAAGTCTCTCGGGGCGTTCGGGTCCAGAGTGTCTTTGTGCTCCTGGATCTTTGTCTTAACAAACTCCCTGACCTGTTCGATGAGGCCGAAAGCGGTGTGGTGGTATCCAGGGAGACGCTCCATGAGCCAGGGGAAGAGGTTGTACAACTGTGGGAGGTAATAGCACCTGACAGTCAGCGTGTGGGACAACCACTCCTACACCCTGATATGTAGTCTGTAAAAGTGTTAAAGGACATATTATTCCAATGCTAATCTCAATTTAGGAGTTTGGAAATCCTTTAAAAAACAACAAGAACCTAAATCTGAATTTACTCTGAGAAGACCAACTTATTTTAGGAACTTGGATATTGACTGTCCTCAACCAGTGTTTGCTTTTTATAAGTCTTTTGTAGTCCTTTATTTTAGTGTTTGTTTTTCCAAAGGAAAACTGGGTCAGTATCAGCCTGTTTTAATAGTGGGTTGACAGGAGAGTGGGTGGAGTCAGAGAGCAGCCTGATACCACTTTAAAAGGGTTTTCTCTTACATTTAATGTAATCAGAAAAGTCAAATATGACATTCATGTGCAGGATAAAGCTTCTCTCTTATCTTTTGAACAGCTGTAGATTAAAAAATGATTTAGTAGCTCCTTAAAACAGGGGTCTTCAAGGTTTTCCAGGCCAAGGAGCCCCAAACTGATGGCGAGATGGAGATATATTATGTTCTATCAAACTGGTCCTATAGTGTGTAAATATTCCTTGTTATTGGGCATTCAGTACTAAGATCCTCAGATAATCCCATGGTTGATATCTTCCTGTTTTTATGGTAAACATCTGGTTCTGGTTCCTGGTTGGTGGGACAGGTGTTGTGAATGAAACGGGGCCCAGCTTGATGACTGGAAGAAATCTTCTGCCTCCATTTTTCTGTTTACTACAGTCTGTTGAATTGATGTACATGTGGATTTAAAGAAAAAAAAAGTCTAATCAACCAAAACTTTCTCGACCCCCATGCAGTACCTCCAGGACCCCCTAGGGGTACGTTTAGCTCCAGATAAACAATTAGCCATAAAATGATCAAATTGTTGGGCCAAAGATCAGAAAAAGGGACAAACTGCTCACAAAAAAGACAAAAACTTGGAGCAAATGACCAGAAACAGAAAACTTCTGCAATGCCTTTAGATCATATAAGTTTTGTCCTGGTGGTTTTGATGACTGGAAGACATCTTCTACCTCCATTTATCCGTTCACTACAGTCTGTTGAATTCATGTTCATGTGGATTTAAAGACATTTACATTAGTGGAAAAAATTGCAGAGGGGATATTAAAAAAACAACCAAAACTTTCAGGACCCCCATGCAGTACCTCCGGGGACCCCCTGTTGAAGACCTCCCGTTTAAAGTATTTAACAGAACCAGAGCCGGCCGGTCACTTGCCATTCCCTGAGCGCTGCTGTTGAAGCGGACGGCCTCTCCGATGTTGCTGAGGAGCAGCAGGAACTGCTGGTCGTCGTAGTTGAAGCGCTGGCCGAACACCAGGCAGCAGATGACGTTGGACACGGTGCGGGTCAGCAGCAGCGTGGGGTCGAAGGCCTCGCCTGCAACAGAACGGGAACCTTTTCGCTCCTTTTTGCTCTTTCATTTTTAATAATAATGGTCACCTGAGGTCAGAGGGGCCCTCAGACCAGCCTGGAGGCTGTAAAGCTTTGCTCCAGTTTGGCATTTTTACCTGAAAAAGAGAAGAAAAAAACATTCTTTGAACCCTATAATGCCAAATGTATCATATTTGATAGAAACGGTTTCCGAAGTGTTTTGGATCTGAGACTTAGCCTCAATCCTTTAAATGACAACAACTTAATCCGAATCCACTGAATGCTGCTGCTAGAGTTCTGACCAGAACCAGGAAATACGACCATATAAGTCCAGTTCTCAGGTCTCTGCTCTTGCTTGCTTCCTGTCTCTCAGAGAACAGACTCTAAATCAGCTCTGATTGTGTTCAAGTCTCTTCATGTTCTGACATGCTAGAGCCAGATGGACCAGCTGGACTCTGAGAACCAGGTTCTGGTCTCCTGATGGGGCCCAGAGTCAGAACTAAACCAGCTGAAGCTTCGTTTCAGCTCCATGCTCCTAAAATCTGGATCAGTCTTCAACTCTGAATGTTTAAATCCAGATGAAAACGCTTCTGTTTAACTGTGAATGTGGAAATTGAACGTGTTTTATCTGTACCCTTCACTTTTCATCTGTCTAATTTTCATTATTTTTCTTGTTTTTCTGCTTTTAACTTCTCTTTGAAGCACTTTGAATTGTCTTGTACAGTAAATGTGCTGTAAAGATAAACTTCCCTTGCCATGCCTTAATCCAATCATTAACCTTTATTGATTCCAGCTTAGACTGGGAACTCATAATCAGCCATTTTGAACTCATGTGTGTTTGTATTCTCGGTTCTGCAGAATTCGGTGTTTTCCGGAGGCAGACTCAGTTTTCATCCGAACTGATAATCACAGTGAGCCGTTTTCCTCACAAGTCGTTTTTGTGTTCGCTCCGTGCACGTGGCCTTTCCTCCGTGCACGTGGCCTGTCCCAGTGTCTCTGCTTTCAGGTTCAGAGTAGAGACCACATCGCCCACCTTTGGAGGAGCTCATGCGGTCCCTCAGGTGCTGGCTCTCCTCCTGGATCCACTCCTCCATCCCTTTACGGCCCATCCCGAAATCCCGGAGAGTGGTGAGAGTGAAGCGCCGCAGCTGGCGCCAGCGGTCCCCGTTACTGATCCCCAAACCTGTCGAAGCAGAGTGAACCAGGTTCTGCTAACGCTGTGGTCTGAGCCCAGCAAATCACCATAGAACCGGACTGAAAACCGAAGTTTTGGACCTTTTTACAATTGCTAAGAATCCTATGTTGAGTGTGTTTAAACATCAAAAGAAAAAGTTTACATGTTTGAGATCAAACATCACGGTGGAGGAACCAGGACCAGAGGGTTCTGGGTTGGAGTCCCCGGGGGAACCAG
>JABUIW010043798.1:66788-77369 GCA_013363375.1 Menidia beryllina
GCGGGGGGGGTAGATAAATGTGTCGACTTTGTGGAGTATTTTCCGTGCACGTTTTTGTGTAGTTGTTGTGAGTTGGGAGCGCTGCGGCGGGGAGGACAGGCAGAGAGGAGAGAGGGATCAGGATAAAAGGCCGAGAGCTCAGGGGAAACAGGAGGGAGGAGACGCAGGAGTTAAGAACAAATGAATCACTGCAGGCCACACGCACAAACAGACGCACAACCAGACGCACAATCACACGCACAACTAGAAGCACAAATACACGAACGAACAGACGCACAAACAGATGAATTGACGCACAAACTGACGCAGAAACAGGCGCACAAACAGGCGCACAAACAGACGAAAAGATGCACAAACAGGCGCACAAACAGGCGCACAACCAGATGCACAACCAGATGCACGAACAGATGAACAGACGCACAAACAGGCGCACGAAAAGGCGCACAAACAGATGAACAGGTGCACAACCAGATGCACAAACAGACGCACAAACAGATGCACAAACAGATGCACAAACAGATGCACAAAAAAGCACAAACAGACGCACAACCAGATGCACAAACAGGCGTACAAACAGACGCACAAACAGGCGCACAAACTGACGCACAGGCGCACAAACAGGTGCACAAACAGGTGCACAAACAGTTGAACAGACGCACAAGCAGATGCACAAACAGATGCACAAACAGACGCACAAGCAATCACATAAACAGACAAACAGACGCACAAGCAGATGTACATACAGACGCACAAACAGACGCACAAACAGGCGCACATACAGACGTACAACCAGACGAGGGGGGTGCTTTGGCCTGTGTTGTTGTTGTCTGAAGGGGGAAATTATGATAAAAACTAAGACTTCCGTCCCTCCCGGTGAGAAAGGCCTCACATTTTTGGGGACTGTCTAACTCTGGTTCTTTCCGGGGTCCTTTAGAGAAACCCTCCCTACTCTCTGCTCAGCTCTGTTCCCTCAGAGGCAACAACAGGCCTTTGTCCCCCCCCCCCCCTCTCAGGTCAGCTCCCTTATCAGCCAGTTTCTCCAGATAAGTCAGTCAGAGTTAGCCTGTTCTCCTCATGTGGGACGGACCAGATCAAACCCGTACGGCTTAAAAACCTCACAGCACAAGTAGAAAACATCTAACGGCTAAATGATCTCAAGGTGCAATTCCCAAAGCTATGAGATGAGATGCTATTTCGAAGAAAGCCTGGAATGAAGCAACTTGAGAACTGGAATAAATTCAGGTCATACTCTACAAACGAATCTTGTGAAGGCTTTCTAGAACAAGACAAATACCCATAATATTCAAGAAACAAGCTTTTTTCTGGTGGAATCAATAATAAAAACTATCCTGGTTATCATTTAACCCTTAGAGCTACTCATTAAGCTACAGGGAGCTGGTGGGGGGGGGTCTGACACTTAAAATGACTGTGTTTTAGCTTTTAACCGGGCCAGAGGAAGCCTGGTGAGGCGTTCGCTGCTCCCCGACATTTGAGACTCTTCGGTAGATGTGTGAAAAATGCCAAAGATAACTCGGCGTGTGGTTGTCTCAGCACGCCTGAAAAAGGATGTGATTTATTTTGAACCAGAACAGAAATGTGTCAAAGATCTATTCACCATTCGTTTTGGTTTTAGTTGAAAAATAACAGACCTTTTTTTTTTTTTTTTTTTTTTTTTTTGTTAAAAAATAATAGTTTTTTTTTTTTTTTTTTTGCTGGTATTGAGCTATAGGTTTCATATTTAGTTCAGTTTTTTATACCTGACCATATTAGGTAGAAAAAAGACCCCTAACCCAAGGGGTGAGCCAGTGTTGTGTCCACACAGGAACAGAAGTGGACTGAACCCCAGCAGCTCTGATGGAGGGATGGATCCTCACTCTTCAAAAACAAAAGATAAAAATGACGAACAAATACACCAAAAAGGGAAAAACAAAGATAAAAATGACTAAATATAAACCAAAAAAGCAAAAACAAAGCTAAAAATGACCAGAAAATAAAGCAAAAAAGCAAAATCAAAGCTAAAAATGACCAGAAAACAAAGCAAAAAAGCAAAAACAAAGCTAAAAATGACCAGAAAATAAAGCAAAAAAAGTCAAAACGAAGCTGAAAAAGACCATATAATACAGCGAAACAAAGCTCAAACAGACATTTTCAACAGGACCTTGTCGGTTATCTTTGGACAAAAGCTTTTGATTTCAGTCGTATAAAAAATGAACCAGCTCTCTCTTTCTTCCTCCCCCTCTTTGTTAAAGACCTGGAGTTTGAACAGAGTCCCAGTACAATCATCTCCTCTTTGGGGAAGCCCGTGACGATGCACTGCAGTCTGAGGGGGGCGGGGGGGGAGGAGGAGGACCCCCCCGACGTGGTCTGGCTGCTGGACGGAGAACCGGTCCAGTTCGCGGACACAAACCAGTTCCAGGTTCCCACTGGGAGCAACAGCTGGACCATCATGAGCACGCTCAGGTGGGGAGATGTTCAAGTTCTAGTTGGTTTCTCCACTTTTTTAGCTTCTTTTTCAGAGTTATTATTATTATTATTATTATCAAAAATATATGTTGGTGTAGTCTTCTACTGGCTGTTCTCAGGTATATCTGAATGTGTACAACAGGGGTTTGAGCAAAGCTTTTACCACTGAATGATGCAAAAAGTCTCAGATCCAAAAGACTTCAGAAACCATATCAGATATGACACATTTGGCATTATAGGGTTAAGTCTGGAATATTTTTCTGAGAAAAGCGAGAATTGGGAACTCGATTCTGGGTCGATGGGTTGGAAAGTAATCTGGATGTGATTTAGCAGTCACTTTCTGAGTAAATTGTTTCTCTTCATCTACCTTTCAGAATTGAGAAGGTCCACCTGTCCGACATGGGCTCCTACAGATGTGCGGTTCTGTCCGGAGGCAGCCAGGCTTTGTCCGAGGAGGGCAGCATTCAGCTGGAGGGTGAGCCCGTCTGTTGTTAGAGCAACCGGAGCAGGTCCTGGATCAGCTCCTGGATCAGCTCCTGGAGCAGGTCCTGGAGCAGGTCCTGGAGCAGGTCCTGGAGAAGGTTCTGGAGCAGGTCCTGGAGCAGGTCCTGGAGAAGGTCCTGGAGAAGGTCTTGGATCTGCTAATGGATCTGCTACTGGATCTGCTCCTGGATCAGATCCTGGATCAGATCCTGGATCAGCTACTAGAGCAGTTCCTGGATCAGATCATGGAGCAGCTTCTGGATCAGCTCCTGGATTAGCTACTAAAGCAGTTCCTGGATCAGATCCTGGATCAGCTCCTGGATGAGGTCCTGGATCAGCTACTAAAGCAGTTCCTGGATCAGATCCTGGATCAGATCCTGGATCAGCTCCTGAATCAGCTCCTGGATCAGCTACTAAAGCAGTTCCTGGATCAGATCCTGGATCAGCTACTAGAGAAGTTCCTGGATCTGATCCTGGATCAGCTACTAGAGCAGTTCCTTGATCAGATCCAGGATCAGCTCCTGGAACGGCTCCTGAATCTACTACTGGATCTGCCTCTGGATCAACTCCTGGAGCAGATCCTGGAGCAGATCCTGGATCCTCTTCTGGAGCAGTTCCTGGATCAGCTACTAGAGCAGCTCCTGGATCAATTCCTGGATTCCCTCCTGGATCGGTTCCTGGAGCAGATCCTGGATCAGATCTTGGAGCAGATCCTGGATCTGCTCCTAAAGCAGTTCCTGGATCAGATCCTGGATCTGCTCCTTGATCTGCTCCTGGATCCCCTCCTGGATCGGTTCCTGGATCCTCCCCCTGGTTACCTCAGCTCAGACTCCTCTCCTCCCTGCAGGCCTCCCCCACTTCTCGGTGGAGCCCCAGCACATGTCGGTGGAGGCCAACGTGTCCCTGAGCCTGATCTGCGTGGCCCACGGGCCCCCGGAGCCGGTCCGGGTCATCTGGCTGCAGGACGGAGCTCCCCTCAACTCCCTGAGGGACCGCGTGTCCCTGTCCCCGTCCACCTTCAACCTCACAGGTACCCCCCCCCCCGGCCTGTTACCCCACATCTGCACAGACTCAGACACATGTTTGCAGCTCCGCTCAGGACCAGAGTCCCGACTGGGGTTCGGTCTTCAGTTGCCTGAGTAAGCGAATGAGGCTGTAGGAGCCTCGGTTGGATGTCCAACTCCTCCCACATCCAAGTTGGCCATTTTGATTAGGTCATATGACTAGCAGCTTTCTGAGGTGGAAACCCCAGCTTCCCCAAGCCGCCCCATGATGTCCCCAGCTGCCCACAACTGTCCCATGATGCCCCCATGATAACCCATGATGTCCCCAGCTGCCCATAGTTGTCCCCAGCTGCCCCTAACTGCCCCCATGATGCCCCCAGCTGCCCACATGATACCCCATGGTGCCCCTAGCTGCCCCTAACTGCCCCCATGATGCCCCCAGCTGCCCACATGATACCCCATGGTGCCCCTAGCTGCCCCTAACTGCCCCCATGATGCCCCCAGCTGCCCATATGATACCCCATGATGCCCCCAGCTGCCCACATGATACCCCATGATGCCCCCAGCTGCCCACACGATGCCCCCAGCTGCACCCATGATACCCCATGGTGCCCCTAGCTGCCCCTAACTGCCCCCATGATGCCCCCAGCTGCCCACATGATACCCCATGGTGCCCCTAGCTGCCCCTAACTGCCCCCATGATGCCCCCAGCTGCCCACACGATGCCCCCAGCTGCACCCATGATACCCCATGGTGCCCCTAGCTGCCCCTAGTTTCCCCCATGATGGCCCCAGCTGCCCACAACTGATTCATGATGCCCCCATGATGCCCCCAGCATCCCCCAGCCGCCCCCTGCTACACCCATGATGCTCCCATGATACCCCATGATGCTCCAATGATACCCCATGATGCCCCCAGCTGCCCACAACTGTCGCATGATGTCCCCAGTCGCCCCCATGATGCCCCCAACTGCCCCTAGTTTCCCCCATGATGGCCCCAGCTGCCCACAACTGATTCATGATGCCCCCATGATGCCCCCAGCACCCAGCTGCCCCTGTGTGTCCCATCCAGAGGCTGAGTCACAGGGGGCTTTCGGGGTTGACCCCCCCCCCCCCCCACCTGCCACTGAGTGGGACCCTGCCGGTAACTTCCACTCATGTCTGTGGAATGGGCAGCTGCTCCGGACCAAAACAAAAACAACCCACGGGGCAGCAAAAAGGCACGGAGGGCATTCCAGACATGGAGAAATCCAGCATGACACATTTCCTACTGGTGTTTAAGTAAACCGGAGATTTAGTCTGACATTCCTCACACACACACACACACACACTTTGGGCCTATCAGATAAAAGTCAGCCTGTTACAGGTGAAGCTGTTCTTCAGCCCCTCTGAAGACCCCTTATTTTTATTTTTGCTACTTCTTTTACTTATTTTTTGTTGTTTTGTTGCTTGATCCACTGATTTTTGGTTGTTTTGCTGCTTTTCCCACAAAATGTTGGCTGTTTTGCTGCTTTTTCCACAAATTTCTGGTTATTTGAATGCTTTTTCCACAAATTTTGGGTTGTTTTGCTGCTTCTTTTACTTATTTTTGGCTGTTTTGCTGCTTTTCCCACAAAATGTACCACTTATTTTTGGTTGATCACCACCATGAACCCCCCAGGTGACCTCCATGGCCCCCAGCAGGAGGGACCAGAGCACCTTTGGTTTCCCCCTAATTCTTTAGTTCCACCTACAGTATATTAACCTCAGACCTTTAGAGCTGAAGAAGCTTCTTGGATCAGAGACCAAACGTCTTCTAGAAAACTTCCCCTCCAGCTGATTCTTCCAGTCGAATTTAAACGAAAAACCACGAGAATAACTGCGCTGTGAGCAAAGGAAGTACGGGGCTGACGTTCTCCCTGTTGGGCAACTCTGGGCGCGTCATGGGCTTCCTGACAGAAACCCCGAATACAATATTTTCAGCTGATGTGGGAAGTTGGTTTGTGGTCTGCTGACGGGGAAGGAAGGAGACGGAATGAGCATGTGGCGCAATCCCGAGACGGGCAGATGAGCAGTTCCTCCAGCGAGACCCAGCTAGCTAGCGGTCCTTCCTCACCCTTCTCCCTCCCCCGTTCCCCCCCCCCCCCCTCACCCGGCGAGGATCGTACCCCCTGTTCTCTTTCCGGCCCGAGCACAATGGAGGCATGGTGCCGTCGGCACAGGACGGCACACTGCCCGGTTCTGTCCCCGTTCCGGGGCGGTTTATTTATTTATTTAATCTAGACAGTGCACATTAATGAACAATCTGACACTTCTGTACAGATAGCATAGTTGCTAATTTACATCTGTCATCCTGAGGTAGGAAGACAAAACAATACAAGATAACAAAATACAATATCAGTCAAAACGCATAGACACGCGTTCAGACAATAAAATTAGTGAGTCTATGACTGGGAACTGTTAAGAAACTGTTTAAGGTGCTTTTTAACCCCTTAAAGCCTGATCCAAGAATATAAAAAAAAACAGAAAATTACTTTTTTTTTGGTTTGAAGTCTTTATTTGGCCTTTTAACAAAATATGTAAAAAGAAAAAACAGAAATAAATTTTTAATATTAATAATTTATTACTATGCGATTTGGCCTTTTAACAAAAATATGTAAAAAGAAAAAACAAAAATACATTTTTTATATCAATGATTTATTACTATGCGATAAGTCAAGATTATTTTTTGTGTAGTCTTCTGCCCCCTGTTATCAGGTGTATCTGATTGTGTACAATAGGATTTTGAGCAAAGTTTTTACCATTAAATTATGCAAAAGGTGTCAGACGCAAAACATTTCAGAAACCGTACGAATCAAATATGATACATTTGGCATTTCAGGGTTAAATGTGCTTTTTAACTGTCCCCGTTCGTGGTCGGGGTGTTATATAACGGTGGTAAAACTCAAATGTCACATGTTGGAGCCGGGGTGTGTGGGTCTGTGTTGTGTTGTGGAATGCCACGAGTGTGTGTGAGTCACTTTGTGGGGGGGCCCTCGCTCTCTGTTGCGAGTCAGTGTGTCACAGCATTGTCCCCCCGAGAGGCGCCCCGAGCTTTTGAAGGCTGAAGTTCAGCCATCGGCATGACCACCCTCTTTGTTCCCCTCGTTATTTTTTGTGTTGCCAACCAAGAACACAGTTTCTAGAAGATTTTGACATTTCTGAAGAACACATTGGGTCAAATGTTGACCAATTTTGGTTTAGTTGAGTGTTTTCAACCATTTGGTGACTAATAATTTCTATATTCTTTGTATTAAATTCAAATGGAGTTGCTACAATCAGGGATATCCAGCAAGATGCCTTCAAAACAACTTATTTTCAGTCAAATTTAGCATTCAACATCGTTCCCCTCGTTATTTTTTGTGTTGCCAACCAAGAATACAGTTTCTAACAGGACACGTTGAGGATTTGGACCTTTCTGAAGAACACATTGGGTCTAA
This sequence comes from Menidia beryllina, assembly GCA_013363375.1. Classification (NCBI taxonomy): domain Eukaryota; kingdom Metazoa; phylum Chordata; class Actinopteri; order Atheriniformes; family Atherinopsidae; genus Menidia; species Menidia beryllina. Next base: position 74,196 of record JABUIW010043798.1, read on the forward strand.
TGTTGACCAGTTTTAGTTTATTAAGTGTTTTCAACCATTTGGTGACTAATAATTTCTATATTCTTTGTATTATATTCTAATGGAGTTGCTACAATCAGGGATATCCAGCAAGATGCCTTCAAAACAACTTATTTTCAGTCAAATTTAGTTAAGTTTGGACACGATTGATTCAACAGCGATCAAATGGGTGCTTTTCATGTCTGTAAATGTCGATTAGATGGGGTTTTTTTTGCATTAGAATGAGAACAGCGCAGCTAAGCCAAGCAATGTCCCCCGTCATTTTAGCAAAGTCTCAATGAATTTGACATGTTCGCACCACATTAAGAGCTTAAAAGGGTTCACGCCGATACCGAACATCTCCAATTGAGGTGGCACAAGTTGGGTTTTAGCCCACATAACCGGCTTTGAACTCGACATACTTCTTTTTTTTTTAAGGCCTTCTGATAAACACTGAGGAGTTAATTTAAGCTAGATTCCGTATAAGAAGCTTTTTTTAGTGTGGTTTCAGGATTTCTTTGGGTCCAATGAAGCTATAAAAACTGCCCACACCCATTTTAGTAATACATCGATCGTTTTGTTACTTTTTTTTCTTTCTTTTAGCATAGTTAAAATGCAGATTTAGACCTTTAAAGGTAAAGACCAGACGTTTTATTTGGAGCTTCCGCTCACTGATCACTGATCAGGATGGTGTTTACAGAGAGGATCCCATGTCCTCACACTTAGTCAGAGCTTCTCACTCCCAGGTGAGGTCCCCCTCAGCCTGTGGCTGGAAACCGTCCGAACCCTCCCGCTTCTTCACACTGCCCTGTCGAATTCTGTGTCCAGGTCTGAACAGGACCAGCACCTTCTCCTGCGAGGCCCACAACCGCAAAGGCGTGGCCACCTCCGCCTCGGGCACCGTCACCGGTGGGTTGGAAAGCGAGCGATTGTTTGCCCTGATTGTTTTCTGTTTATTCTCTGTTTTATTCCTGTGTATTTGCTGTGTCTTCCTACAGTCCTCCCGTCCCGGCCGCAGAACCTGAGGGCCGTGGAGGTCTCCCAGACCAGCCTGCGCCTGTCCTGGACGCCGGGGTTCGGAGGCGTGTACCCGATAACCCGCTGCTCCATCCAGGTGAACGCCGCCGGATAAATACCAGATCACTGTGGTCTGTCCTACATCTGGACCTCACAGACTGTTAACCCTTTCATGCATAGAAGTCACTAGAGTGGACAGCTATTTAACAGCCATTTTCTTGTGTGTATATGGAGCATGATGCATTGAACATTTTTTAAAATGTCCACAATAGTCTACTGTTAGAGCTTAGAAAGACTCAAATTAATCAAGTGGTTGAATGAGCTGGAGTGAGAAAAGCGATGAGATAGTACTGAATATTTGGATAGGAGGAGACTTACATGCCAAGTTATGTGTTCATGCATTGTGTTAACACTGTAACATACAGTATTTTATTAGTAAGACATGTTAAAACATGTACTGTTTGTGGACATCTGGAGAAATCCATGAATGAACACAGTTTCCCCCAAAAAAATAATACTTTATAATGTTTTAAAAAACACTGAAATGATCATAATTCATGCATGAAAGGGTTAATAATGTAAACAGGTTGAAACTAACCGTTGAACAGACTCTAAAAGACCTTCACATTCAAAATTGGCAAAGTGAAATTAGGCAAATGACATCTTGGCATATTTATGCAGAAATTAAGCAAGAATATAAATTTGAAAAATACTTGTTTTGTGAAAACCTCGGATATAGGCAGGCCATCTGTAACTTTAGAACAAACAACACTAGAATCCCTAAAGTCACTGGTCGGTTTAAAGGTTTAGAGAAAAGTTAAGATCATGTCAACTCTGTCCAGATAACTGTGTTGGAGATGAGTATCATGTTTTGTTTGAGTGTAAAAATGTAGAAATATGCCATTACACAGTATTATGTGAAGAGCCCATTGACGTTTAAAATGGTTTCATTATTTCAGTCTGGAAAAAAGAAAATAAATTGTAATTGGGTGCCTTTTTGAAATGGGTCCTCCCATTATATCGATGATGTTATAGTTTTGATGTATATGCGTTACTTTGTTCTGTTATATTTATTGTTTATATCTAATCGACATTTAAAGAAATAATTGAAGTGAATTGAAAGGTGGATGATAAAGGCCCGTCCCCCCTCCGTCATTTCCAGAGCAGATTCTGAGCCCCAGACTCAAACCTCTGCAAGGCTAACTTTACAGAAAAGAGAAAGCCTGTCTTTCTTTTCTTTGCCCGGCTCATCCTGGTCTCCTCCCTGCCTTATTCATGCTCCGGTGGCTCAGGTTTCACTCTGGGAACGCGGCCTCCTGGACTAATCTGGAGCAGCACCACTCCCTCCCCTCGCGTCTCTGCCACTACCCCGCTCTGTGGAGGAAGGTTTTCTCCTGGAGAAGGAGCACCACCCCTAAACGTCTGGTTCTAATAAAGCTGCCCCTCATGCCTCTCGCTGCTCCTGCCCCCCCCCCACCCCTCCACCACTTCGCTCCCCCCGGGGGAACAAGAGAAAGGGGCCTGCTTCAGCAGAAAGGGGCAAAAGAAATCTGAATTTAACGCTTTGTTGTGTGGTTAGGCTCCGGCCTGACAAAGAGAACACGGAGAAAGTCAGCGTTAGAAAACAGGGAAAGGCAGTGACAGCAGGTATTGTGGGTCTGAGCCACGGCGGAGGAATGTGGGCCGGGGCGTGAGTCAGGCCTGAGTTGCAGCGGCAGATTAAAGCCAGTCGCCTCACAGGGTCGGCGGTGATTCACGGAGCTGGACAAAACACAGGCGCCCGCTCACGTGCTGCTCGCTCACACCACTTCCTACCCCAAGCCCAAATTCAAGTCCCTGATGCTAGCAAACAAAGTGCTTAAGGGTACGGCTCCTGTCTACTTGAATCCTCTCGCTAAGGCTTATGTCCCAACTCGATCACTCCGGTCCTCAATGGATTGTCGTCTAGCAGAGCCTTCACCACGCTTAAACGGGACATATTATGCAAAACCAAGTTTTTAATAATTTGATTGTGTACATTTGGGACTGTGGAGGGCCTATCAGCAGGCAAAGTGTGAAAAAATAATACTCGGTCATGTTTTTGTGGGCCGCCTCAGTCTGAATCCAGGAGATGAATCAGGAGGTTTCAGGAGTGGGTAGTTTCTGACGTCATTAGCTCTA